>JAGFPH010002771.1:134730-158630 GCA_018207615.1 Philaenus spumarius
GCTAGCCACCCTGTTTTTAAACAACCAGGAGTTGTAGCAGAGTTTACAGTTAAGTTCGATGTGAAAATTAAATACAGTAATGCAACCGACAACAAATCAATCTATGGTTACTGAATCAATAACTTAAGTGCTTAAAATTCTAATTTCTTACAAACAGCAATTAAAAATTATTTTTGAGCAGGTTTAACCTTAATTTTTCGACGCAGACAATAACATTAATTCTGAAATACTTTCAGTGTGTTTAGTTTTCATATGTCTCCAAATTTCAGTTTTGTAATACGCTCGTTTAGTGCAAAACATACAAACAAATTTCGGCTCCTTTCCGCACTCGTATTTCAAGTGTCTCCATAAAGTAAATTTACTTCGATACAACCTAGTACAAGAATGACAATGCAATAGAGGTAGATTATGAGGTGTTATTATCTGTTTTGCCAGTAAATCAGGTCGAACTTTTAAGCCTGCAAAAATATTCTGTCTCCAATCTGAAACTATATAAAAAAAATGTAAGAGAGATATAGTATGATAAAATAAATACAATAATGTAAAAAGATATGAAAATTGAAAAAGTAGTGGGAATTCAATGAAAATAAAGTAAGTAATTTATAAAAATAAATTAAACATTTGTATTTTTTTAATAAAATATTTTTAATTTAATGTAATTCGAGACAATGTTGTATTAACTCAAACATTGCCAAGTATTTGTTTCGGGTGGCAATAGTCTTAGAAGTTCCAAATGACAACAACAGAACGAAAAAATTAAAATGTTTAAAAGGTTTAGACTTTTCCAAACATGTCATGCTATATTGGTAGGATGTAAAATAGACTCATCTAAAGATTGTCAAAATAGTTTCAGACGTTATGTTAATGTTTTTTATAACATGAAAATTAGACTTCATCATGCATAACTAAACTACTGAAAGAAAGGATTAGTGTAAACTTTTTTGAAAATTGGTCTAGCCATTACTGAGACATACAGTAAGAACATTCTAAAGATTTCATTTAAACAATAAACCACAAGAGAAATGTATATAACTTAAGAATCAGCTTCATTAATTGCTTCAAATATTTAGGGCCGGTTTCTCCAAGTAACGTTTAACTAAAACGAGTTTAAAGTTATACCGACGTTTAAACCATCGATCGATTTCTCTATACAGTTTGGCCTGAAGTTTAAGTTAAACCATGGAAGAAGAATGTTGGCTGCCCTGATTTAGTATTTGCGCTTTTATTTCATCTGCTCAATACACATATTGAGTTTAGGAGGTTATGTTTCTACTCTGTTTGCAAAAGCGGTGTTTTGTCAATATGTTTGCAAATGCGTTTGTAGAGTTGTGTATTCCACAATGATCCCCCACATTTGTAAGAAATCCTCCACAGGCATAAAATCTTAATGTGGTAAAAAACTTCACTTCAGATAACAGTTTGAATGTTCACTTTCTTCGGCGCAATCTGCTCTCTAATAACATCCAAAACCATATTGGCCGTGTTCTTACACATTCTAAATCTTGTGAAAAATTCAATATCATTCCACTTTTCAAAATTGTCCAGTCTTTCACGAATTCTTCGTGGTGCACGCGTGATGGGACATCGTACCTCCAATTCTTCTTCGTCTACATCATTAAAAATATCAAAAATCTCTTCCATTTTCAAACTATCTTAACTTCACGTGAGGCATGAAAACAAACGACAAGCTTGAGGTTATGTTGTTATTTTAGTGCAGACAACGTGAGTTAAACGTTACTCTGCGTTTAAACCAGCTGGTAATATGGTTTAACTTTTGCCCCAAGTTAAACTTCCAAAGAGCAATGGAGAAACCGATAAGCCAGTTAAACTCACAGTTAAACCGTTTCTAAAGTTTAAACCTCTTTGGAGAAACCGGCCCTTAGTGAGTCAGAAAGTAAAATATTTTAACTGACATCTTACTTGAAACATATTCATACATTTTAAATAGATATTTATAGATTTTTTAATTTTATATTTGCTGTTTGTCGTTGACCCTGTACTTAAGCAGAATTAGTCACAGTAGGAGAAAACATTTTTATATAGGTCTCTGTAGCTAGTAAGATTATTAATTAATTGCCATTGAAAAGCACATGTTAACTTACTGGTTAGTCCAAGTGACCGCCAATATACAATTTTAAAGTGATTCATGAATATTTTCTGATCTGACATGTGAATAAGAAAATTTATAAAAAGTTGCCGCATGAGAATCACTTGAATTTTGAGTCGTCCAAATAATATTCGGGTAACAAATACCAACAAACTTTGGAAATTCAACCATCTGGATGACAATTTAACTGATGGCAAAAATATTTCTTAAACTAAGTCTAAAAAAAAAATACTAATAATAACTGCAACTGATTTGTACAACTGTAATAATATATACAGGGCGTGTTCATAAAGTCCCTTTCACCCCTTCGTTATTTTTGTTACTGAAAATAAGTTAAACAAAACTTTGTATATATATCTTGTGTTGCATAACAGGACAAATTTTTTTGCCATATCTGACCCTCTAAGATTTATTTTTAATGGCTTGGAGGGGGGAGGGGTTAACAATTTCAAATGTAAAGAGGTAGGTCATGTAATACACCATTGTAGAGCTTATTACAAAATATATTCCTTGTTAGCGAATTTCCATAGGAGAAATGAGCTATTGCAGTGACTCTTATGGTTAGACCCAAGGTCGGGAGTAATTAATGAGCACCGATCATGGTCCCCAGAAATTTTTTTGGGGTGTCATTAAACATTTTATTTGTATATATGTGTTTGCATTCTAACGGCCGCGTTTTACGTCCGATTTGGTACACACATTGGTTTTGGATGAGTTCGTTAGCCGAATGAATCCAACAACTGGAAGCACGTTTTTTGACAGGAAGTAACATTTTTTTGAGATTTTTCTTATTAGAAAAACCTTTTTGGGGTTTTATCTAAAAAAAATAAATATAGGAGATTGTTCTGTACATTTTTTTTTTTTACACGACCTTATAGCTAGTCTGGTAGCCCCCAAAATCGATCAAAACGTAGTTTACAATAAAATTACCAGGTTCAAATCAACGTGTAGGATTGTACCGTGGAGGCAGCTTCTGAATCCTAGGCCGTTGATCGGGATGCAAACTCACGAATCACAGTCCATAATCTGAGCCTACAAATTTGAAGTGCAAACTCGCAAACCAAGTTTTTCCGCTGCGAGCTGGGGTTAGAGGCTGAGATGCATACTAATATATTTTGTACATGCAGGGAACTGCATAACTATTCAGCGACTTCGTGAGCAGACTAATTTCCCTTATAGTTGGTTTAAACCCTAAAACATATAAACTTAATTTTGGAAATTCGCTCAACTGACGGCTGCAGGATTGAACTATTTAAAAATGAATTGATTGCGAGTGCAATGTGAACAAATCTCGAGTGGAAATTTACCTTTAATTAAGAAGAACAGGTTTCTGTTCAAGTGTAACACTCCTTACCTGTTCTCTATTACAAAGAGAATAGGTTGAATGTAATGATGTAACTCAAAATCTACTTTTTGGATCTTGACAAATGTTAACTGAAATGGGTTAAGCATCCTTGTCCAGGATTCTAAGATTCTTCATGTTTCTTTCCAATATGTTACCGAGAGATGATTGAAAATTAAATATGTTTTGAAGAAAAACCATTTGACTAAGATTTATTCTGACTAAATATCATGCTAAAGATAATTAGTAAGGGAAAGAAATGTTGGCACTGAAAATATTTGTAAAAAAAAGTCTGCAACAACATATGGATATACATTACTATTGTTTCTTTTGATAACAAGAATGATAACTATTATTCTTGTCTTCAGTTGTGATTTCATAATGAAAAGGATCTTGAATATGCACATTAACAACTACAGAGTACAGATTGGAACTTTTGCTGGAGGTTCTGGGCGGAAGAAGAAAACGTTTTCAAGTTAGAAAATATTATGAACACTTAAAATTTACTTATGATCTTATGGTCCTTAGTTAATTTATTTCATAAAATTAATAATTCTACGGAAATGTCGGTGCATAGATTTTTTAATGAATAAACAAAATAAATAACAATCAAATAAGGTTAGGATTTCCAAGCCAAAAGCAAAAATAAGCGCTTTATTATTTTAAAAAATATTTTTCTATGACAGCTATAAAATAGAAAAAGTTATACTGCCAAGCTTCTTTTATTCTGTACTCAGTTTTCTTCTAATAGAGAAACTGACGAGAGAATCAGTAACGACAGCCGAGCAAAGACTAGAGTAAACTTAGCGATAAAACTATGTGCCATTTTATGAATTTTTGAGTGAGCAAAATAGTAGTCAGAAGTTAGGTTGGATTTGCAGGTCAAATTATTGGATTTGCAGGTCAAATTATTGTGTTTGTTTATTTTGTAATTACTTTAATAATTCAGTTCGTTTCATTATTTAACGATATTATGAAAGTGTTCTATAACAAGCCGGGAAAGAGTTTCCTATTTTACATGGACTAAGTCAGGTACCACAGCCCGTTAGAACAGCTTTCGATAAATAACTTCAAATGCTATTTTCAGCTATTTATTCTGTAAGTTTTGAATAGTTTAGGAGTGGACAAGAATAACATTTTATTTGCCTTTAGATTGTGTTTTTAAAATTATAGGGTGGTTGTATTATAGAGGACGGGTAACATTAACATAAAGAACTAACACAATGTATTCCATAATGTGGAAAATACTTAGAATTTGAAATGAGTATTTAAAATGTTCATCAATATTCATGCAATAATCTTTGTCATATTCTCATTGTTTGATTTCAATATTCATAATTTATTAATATTTTGTTTTGTCAGTCACTACTGACCTAACCTACTCACTATTAGGTTAAGTACATGCTACTCTTTTTAATTATGGAATGAATTATCCTTTCTTAACCTTCCAGACCTACACTTTTTATAGAATGTTTAAATATTTAACAATACATTAAATTTGAAAATTGTTACAGTTAACACGTTCGTTACCACCATAGTAACATTTTTTAGTACACTTAGATAGCGTTGCATTTCGACGGCCGGTTTCTATCCACAGACTGATGCCGCAAATGTCTAATTGAATTAGACTGATGTTGCATATTTTTGGCAGTACAGTACAACCTCGTTAAGTCGGCCCTCCGGGTAACCAGGACCGGTTTGGAATAAATAAAAATATGCATTTTGGTAGTGCTATTGCTTTATACGAGCGCATAATCGTAGCGTACTGCACGGTAATCATGTTTCCGCAGAGTTTGTAACGTGTAAACGTTACTTAAAGCTGACGCAACAGAAACTTACAAGCTTTTTCCCCAAAAAGTAGACATACCTGTACAGTCCACAGATGTGTTTTTTTGTGACCAGTAAATATTTTTAAAGTGTTAAAGGAAAATATTGTAAGTATACAGTGCATTTTTATTTCTTGATGTTTTATGCTCTTTCTCCGGCTAACACGGATTTTTGTTATGTCGGATCGGCCGCGGTCCCGGCTGGTCCAACTTAACGAGGTTGTACTGTATTATATTGTTACTTAATTGCTAATTTTTAAGTACTAGTATATTTTAAAGGCATGATTTATTGGTATCAGTATGTAAGAAGGGCTGCTGCTCATATGTAGTGTTTGGTCTGCAACTTTGACAACTTTTAAAAGGTAGAAATTGTATAGTATGAATTCCGCTAAATGATCTTTTACGTGGGAACATGAAGACGTTTAAGTTCTCATGAAAATTACCCCCCTTTCTCACGCATCAATTCTTGGTTATTTTCCTACCTTTTATTTAGTGGGAATGTGAAGACGCGAAATTGCCAAGAAAATTTCTACCCCCTTCTCACGTAACAATTCCTGGGAATTCGTGTTTTCTGATTGGTCTATGGCGAATGTCACAACTGTTTGTCCCAGTTTACGTATATTGCTTAATAGTGTCACGATAGTCTATGGTGATGAACTGTGCGACGCATATATGCGACACTCGGTAGCGAACGTGTTAAATAAATAATTTTCTTGAAAAATGGAGACAGGTAATTCACAATTTTGTAATTTCATAATAAGTACGAAACAATGACAAATTCGAATTCAGCATTACAAAAAATACACAAAGAATACCAATTTGTTCTTTAGGTTAACCTCTTTTACTTCATTGCTTTAAACGATTTAAGCAAAATCTATTTGTAATGTGCAACAACTACCTTATTCTAAACTGAAAAAGGTGTTAGTAAAATTCTCTCTTTGGATAATATTCAATAGTCACATTTCACTCTTACAATATTTAATCCAGTAACCTCTTACTCCATAAATGTGTAATCCACCACATGTGAAATTTCAAAATGTTGAAACAGACATCTGTTCTTGAAACTGAAAAGTTAGTCATAACCCATAAATTGATTTAACTATCGGAAAACTCAAAACACAAATTTCCTAAACGCTAAACATCTTAAAACAATATTACTTTGAACATCAGTAATTTCCATTAAAATCTAGTTCTGCCAACAAAGTGAATATTAAATTATTCCATTTAGCAATAATCCTTTTTATATTATTTATAAAACAAAATAAAATAACTATAAAAACATAATTTGTTAAAATATGTGTGAAGTGAGAATAGTTAGCATTAAAAATATAAATAAATAGCTGAAATAAATTCATAAGTATTTATAAGTGAAAGTGAGGAGGTATGTTATTCAAGACTTCCTCACATTTGTCTTAAACAGTGTAAATAATACAATGAAGAAGAGTATTCAAGAATTACATTCTGTATTACTAAATAGTTGACTAGTCAAGTGTCAGTAGTAGAGAATGAACCAGAAACAAACCAGTATAAGGCTTTAACAGGCAAACAACTAGGAATATGCAAAGGTGTTTTATTGGCTTACTACCCAAAAAACCAGAATTAATCTTCCCAGAATTAATTTGTTACTTAACGGTCTTTAAGTTGGAGATTGTGTGGCGTGAGTAGTAAAAATTAAATTTGTTGTAAGACTTAATTAATCAAAAGTACTGAAATAATTTGATTGTTTTGAGGATGTATTTGAATTCCATGGATTTATTGTTAAAAAGGAACACGTTTTTACATTAAATGTCTACAAAGAAGACATCTACTGAGTAGACTATCTATTATAATTTTTATTTGCAGTTTACTCTTTGTTAGACTTGAGATAACGGAGTTTTGAGTTTGTTGATTGTTTCATGGGGATCAAGTCTTATCTTATTTGAGTCTTCTCTTGTTTACTTTTAGATGGAAAATCCAAAATAATTAGTTTTTGAAACTGTAACAACAATTTAAGAATGTATAATTGGTTTGTTAAATTAAGAACCACTTTAAAATTAATTTTGTGTGTATTCTTTTAGAAATATTCTTACCTAATTATATATATTTATTTCATAGAATTTGTACATCAAAGTAATTTACCAAAATAAATATAGATCTATGGATTAGTGAAAGCATAAGCAAACACACATAGACAGTGGACACGAGTTGTGCATAATATAACTTTGCAATAATAACGATTAAGAAAAAAAGAAGAGGAAAAAAAATAAACAGCAAAAAATGTACAAAAAGTATAAATAAGACAGCACCAGAACGTCACGTCAGTGCTCAAACAAAAATACCCTTTCAAAAATTCAGATTCAGAGCGCGAAGCAAAAAGAGTGATATATAAATATAACTATGAATACTCCGAAGAAATGAAGGACTCTCAATTATAATCCTTCCCTACCTTCCCCAACCTTAAAGAAACTTGCTTTTTATAGGCCTTAACTTCATAATTTAAAAATAATCTCAGGTTCCTTGAAATATTACCGAAAAGGACCTGTGGTACGTGATACGAACTAGTATAGGATACCGATCTATAAAGCCTTTCTGATCTATAAACCCACTGAGTGAGAATATCATGTAAAATCTGAATGATTCGAAATGGAATTTGAGTGTTTATGTAAAAAAGTCAAGAGTTTTTATAAAAGTTGCCTGATATTAAATACATTAAAATAGTTATACATTTTATCAGACAGATGTAATTTTGGTTTACGCAGTGCGGTCTTTATAACCGATCTCTGAAAGACATCTAATGAAGCCAGAATGGATTTACAAGCATATCCTAAAACTTGTATTCCTTTCCTCAAAAGCAAAGAATGCATAGTACAATTGTATTAAAAAAAAATATTTCATTTAAGTTCCTAAAAACATTGATTAATTTTCTGATTGTACGGCTCAAATAATCAACTTGTGCCGACCAATTTAAGTTTTTATCAAACAAGTCATCTAGATATTTGTAAGAATTAACTCCATCAATGTTACTACAGGCACAGAGCTTACCAAACCCGGGAGGTTACTTAAAATTGCACGACGGGTCGCGCGGGGTGGATTAGACCAGATTTATAAAAATGTCAGACATAAAATTATTTTTATTTAAACTTTAATATGTTTAGTATTTCCAAATGTTTAAAACAAATGTAAATTATATAATTAAAACCCATGCACACATTCTGTACATAATTGTTACAAAAGGTTATAGAACCAATATGGTTCTTTGTCTACATTGTTAAGCACGAAAAGTAGATTTAACTAATGAAAACTAAATTAATTAATTGAAATCAAAACATACTAAAACAAATTAAGCGGTAAATTCGAAACATGTGTTAATAAATGTCGAAGTTGTGGAAAATTTATTTGAACAAAATCAAAGAATACAAGTAATTATAATTAATTGGGCGTTTTAGACCAGTATTGAACAGAAAGCTCTCATATCATCAAGTTAGAAGTGGTAGGGAATGAAACTACATCATGTTTCAGTAGTGGAAACTTCCATATGAAGTATTGGCGAGGTGGACGCTTTCATTTCTTACAGTCAGTAGATAAAATAAAACATAATTCAGATCTGGTCAAAAACCCTCCCGGGTTAAGTAATTCCCACACAAATGTAATTTAATACATTCATAAGAATAATCAGTATTGAAACTAAGAGCCGTGTTTTCCAATAAGCCGAGGAAAATAAAAACAATATAATCAATAGTATAGACAATTTGAACAATAAGAATTATGAATAATTTGAACGTATGATTGTTTATTTTACAAATTTGATTGACAGCATCATTAATAACGTTAATGTATTTGCATCTCTTTAAATATTTATTTTCCTAAATAAAAAACCAATTTATTTATGTTATGAATAATATCAATTGTTTAATTTTCTTCTTCTATTATAATAAATTGGCATTCGAAACGTGAAGCTGTGTTAAACAAAACTTATTACATAGTAAATTTGTTTCTTATTTTTATACGGCGTGCTAGATTTTACGAGTTCTCTTGAAAGTACTAACTATAATATTAACAGTAAATTTTCAGTTCAAAAAATTTGTAATTCTTGTTTCAGTACATCTAAATGATATATAGAACAACATTTTCCTCTTCGATCTCAGTCAGTCTCTGGAAATTATGAAAAAACAATAAAAATAAATTTGATCACTCAGGGATTAAAAGTATCAAGTAAAAGGGAAATATATAATATGGTTTGAAAAGCATTGTAATTTAGCAAGTAAGCAAATATATTTATATAATAAACAAAGCATAAAATACAAATGAAACAGTTTGTGCTCTTGTGGAACCTGAACTTCGTAATAAGGCAAGGAATTTGGATTTTTCAGATATACAGATTAGTGAAAACAATGTTAAAACATTGTTCAACGTTGTTTTGCTTCCTTTGAGGTTTATAAAAAAAAAATGTATATAGTGTAGGTTAGCTCAAAAACAGGTACTTAACCTCGAGCCAACTAAGTTCCTCAATTGTTATGATTAGGATATTTACAAGTAGTATGTGTAGTGTGATTATTTTCATTTTATTGTATTTTGTTTTATTGTACTCTTTTTATTATTTCATTAAGGGTGATTAAGTTTGTAAATATTCCGTAAGAAAAAATTGTGTGTAATTGAGGAATAAATAAATTGCATTTCATTTCAAAAGTTGGTGGGATGAATATTGCTTTTTTTTTTAAAATAATAAGTTTACTGATGTACCTAGCAAATGAAATTGGTATCAGACCTTTGGCTAGGGGCGCTAGACAGTTTTTATACAAATTGGAGAAGAGAAAATTGCCAGTATTGGAACCCAAACCAGTAACAGTTGGTGATATTAGAAACAAATAAAATAAAACTAAAAAATGACAAGTCTGTTGGGTGTGGTAAAATAGGTCTGTTGGTCATATAGTTTATACTCTAAATCAGTCACAAGAATATGGTGTCTGCCCTTCAGCTGAAATATGCAGAAGTATTATAATATACATATTTGCTTATAAAATCACTCAACAAAATAATACATGCCTTACAATATAAATATTCCTTTTTTTCAACATTAGATTCATTTGAAATATTGTTCTTAATTTGAAACATTTTGTAATTTTCCATAATTAATGAAGTATTTTTACAGTAATAATAATAAGAAAAACTGAAATTAGTTCCAACGAAGTATATCAGTATAATAGAGGAAGAAAAAATGAAAACAAAATTAAAAGGTCGTTAAAAATAAATTTACCTTCAGAAGACACTATCAAGATGAATAATAAAACAAATATATTTTCAATAACATAGTTTTTATTTACAAAATTCTCTACAGCATAATATTAACTTTATATTTCTGGATGTTTGCGTACTATATGGCGGTTAAGATCAGATTTGTAATACATAATTTTTGGACAATACTGGCAAGCTATTTGCGGCAATTTACCACATTCAACATTAATGTGTCGAACCATCGTAGACTTCTTATGATAGGTTCGTCTGCAGGAACAACATACATACTTCTTCATGGTTTCATGAAAGACAAAATCATTTCCATTACGGGGTGAGAATTCGGCAGAAATTTTCCAAAAGTCTGAAACAATACTCATAATATTAGAACATAAATCACACAAAAAAAAAAACAAAAAAAAAAAAACAATAATTGCAGCCGATATTAGAAAACTTACTTCTTGTATCATACTCCTTAATTTATTACTTCTTGATTCTTCTTTAGCAATTCCATCCACATTTCTATCTTCCTTACCAATCTAATCACACACAATTTTACAAATTCTTACTCAAACCACCAAAGACATCCCTTCACGGTGATATTCTTGCTTATGTGGCTTTCAAACGCCCTCTTCTTTCTTTCAGTTGAATATGTCATAATCCCATTTTTATAAAAAAACCCATTAAGGTGAACTAAGAAAATGTAGGTATTGAATGTAAACTGAAAAATACTTAGAATCTTGTCTAATACAATCCTTTATTCCACAGGTTAAAATACACTTTAGAAATGTAGATGGTTTCTTCCAACACTTAATTATACACTGATACAACACAATATGGAAAACATAAATAAATAACATTTTTGATTCTTTGATCAAGTTTGATACCGGTACACAGCTTTCCTAGTAATAATAACTCAAATTTATGTAGGCAAGAAATATTTGATTCTTTGTTTCCTAGATAATATGATCTTGGTGTTTTAAATCAATTTCAAATAATAATGATGTTGAAGTCATTGCAATTTAACTAATCATTAGCTTTATACCAACTAATATTTTAGTATTATTATTTTTATTTAACAATCAAATATTGTTTTATTACAAAACCAAAATAATATGAGAATATGCTATAACTATTAGAAAAAATAATATATATTATAAAAATGGCCCACTACGAGTTTTAGACTAGAGACATTAACGTTATTTTTTTAAAGTTGAGTGCATATTTTTAAAAGAATGGCACACACTTGTAAACATTAATATGCACTACAAGCAGTAACTTTGAATAATAAAGTATGCAATTGAGCGGAAAATCAGTATAATTTCAATATTTACCAATGGTGCAAAAAAGTAGTAGTCTATTCATACACTAATGATATCATAGTTGTTTTTGTAGCAAGGTCACACTTACTCTTTCTAAAATTAGAACAGTAGAACTCCAGTTATCCGAAACAATTGGGACCCGACCCCATTCGGATAATCCAAAATTCGGATAGTTGGATTTTTTTAGAAAAAAACTGGTTATTTTAACCTTTTTGGAACTGGAGTAAACTATCCGCACATACTACGGTCGCTTATACACGTTTTATAACTTTAACGTTTGAGTAACTATCATGGTGTTAACGTGACTAATATAATTCTTTTACTGGAATTTACTACAATCTATTAGCTTTAAAATAAACTACTTCGACTATTGATACTAGTTAACAATAGAAAATAGACAGATTAAAATCATGTTGGCAGACCGCGTTTACTAAGTTTTGTCGAAGCCTATTTTGAAAAATGAATTAGGAATATATGCTTTATCCAAAAATGAAATTTGATTATAACAAATTGTAGAGAATAAACCATAGAATTGAACTGTATACTTGAAAATGTTAAAATAACCTTATTTTATAAATATACTAGCTGACCCGGCAATGTTTCGCTATTGCTTAATTTGAAACTTTGAAAGACTGTAATTCGTATCCCTGAGGGCCGATGTAAATTATAATGGGATTCTGCTCATTGCTTGATATACCTAACCTAAAATTATATTCAGTTTTTGATCCAAATCAGTTGTTGATCAAATCAGCTGTTTTAAGCTTTTCATACGAACAGCTGTTTCTGATAAAATCAAAAGAAATATTTCTTCTTCTTCCTTAAGATTGACCTTCCATAAGATTAACATTGAAACTTTGAGGGCCACTGGGGCGTAGCCCTAGTGTCCCAGGACTTTGGTAAATGGCCTAAAACCTTCCCAGGGTTATCCTGTGTTACTATGCAAAATTTCAAAGCAATCGGATGGACGGTTTGGTAACGCATAAAGGACAAACATACAGACAAACGTACAAACATACATTGAATTTTATTTTATAAATATATTTAACTTTATTTCACTAAATTACAACGAGTAAAAAAAAACCTCTCGCTAACGCTAGGCATACAAAGCCAGACGCATTGCCCCATGTTTGAAATAATCTAGTTTGAGCATGAATTAGGATTTAGACTATGTTAGTCCCAAAAAGGTTAATTATTTACTGTATGTATGTTGAAAATGGGAGAACAAAACTACTGTATTTTTAAATAAAAAGAACCTTTAATTAACTAAATGAAAAGGTAACACTTTTACATGTTAAGCGTATGTACATAAATGAATGTCATTGCTTGCTGAACATCTCGGTCAAAGTAAACTGTTTGACTGTATTAATCCATTTGAAACCTGGCGCCTAAATGCACTAACTTTACGGAGGGAAGGACATAGCGTGCGCAGGCAGAATCATTATTTTGCGAATCGCAGTAAGTTCCCGTCTTAATTTTTTTTCTGAAATTCTGAAAGCGATTCGGATAGTCCGAGTTCGGATAGTTGGAGTTCTACTATAAATTGAATTTTGTTTTATCATCTTTACCATTATTCCCGTCCTTAATCTTTGTCCAACAAGAATGGAATTAATGCAAAAGTTTAAAAGAGAATGATGTTTCCCATCTTAGTTTCTATGGTAGTTCTAGTCATTATGTAGATTAATAATCTTTATATTACAATATTTTTGTTTTTAATGATAGTTAGCATCAGATTTTTTTAAAAATTGTGGCAAACAATAAGAATAAAAGGAAATTGTTGACTAAATTGTGTTATGTTCAACTGCATGTTATGAATTACAGATACAAGCTAGATAGTTTAAATCTTCTAATATGTATCCATGATTGTGTTAAGAGGGCTTCACACCTTCCGTTTATCTGCACAGTTATCTGTCATAAATAACTGTGTGAAAATCTATACATTTATCTGAACTTATAGGTGTGTAGGATATCTTCAGACCCGTCCGATCTTTCTTCAGTTCTCTCTTCACTTTCAATAGGTTTGATTCTAAGTGTGTTCTGAAATAAATAAAGTTCAATAGGTGAAAGAGCCGCGGTTTGTTGCGTAATTGCAGCAGTGTTGCTAGAAGAAGGAAATAAACACAGTGAACGTTGGTGCAAAGATTGGTATCTGCAAAGAAGCGTTTTGCATAGTGATTACCACTTACTTAGTGAGTTACAACAAGGAGGGGAAAATACCTAAGGATGGACAAAAATATATTAAAAATTTTATTGAGCAAAGTGCTCCCCTCTTTGGAAAAAGAACACAAGTCTTTTGAGAAGCAATTTCACCGCATGTGAGACTGATTGCGACTCTTCGATTCCTGGCAACTGGGAGAAGTTTTCAAGATTTGAAATGACAGTATCTCCTCCGGCACTTGGAGAGTTCATAATAAAAACATACGGCAATACGGTAAAGCACTGCTGAAGCTCCCGATTTCTTTGAACTCCTTGCGAAAAACGGATCTTAGATTATGTATTTTCTTTACATCACTGTGACGTGTTGCATCAGGCTCAATAGGTTTCAGGTTTTCAATTAAAACACCGTAGGCTGGAGCTTTTTTAACATGGTTGGAATAAGACACGCATCCGGTACCTGTCGATAAATGCTAAAAGCTAACATTTTTTGAGACCGTAGTCATCGCAGTGATTTACAAAAATAGAACGGCAACTGAACAAACTGAATGATATACTGCTCAGGTGATCGTTGTAATCGAGGGTCCGCATACACAGACTTTTATCTGTGTGAAAACCTGTCGCAGTTCACACAGTTTATCGCTTGGACATAAAGTCACATGACATGACGTCACACATGATAAACTGCGCAGATAAACAGAAGGTGTACAGCCACTCTAATAAATAACTGATTAGAAAATGCATCAGAATATTATAATTGCAAAAAAATTAAATTCTGATAAAACCAAATTTTCTTTTCTACATTAAATTATGTTTTACTAACTGTAAGTCAAATTTGATCAAAGAAACAATATAACATAATTTGTAAAGCCATGATATTCAGTTTATTACACAAACTGTATATAAATTGTCCATATAGTGATAGACAGTAATATATATATATTTGTAATGTCTTTTCTATAATACACTCTTATTTCTATATTGAGCTTAACCGCAAAAATAAAATAAAACACAATTAAAGTTTACATTAATAGTAATAAAATAATTTACAAACATGAAAATTATTTCAGATAAAGTATTAAAATATAGAAGACTAACATTAACAATTTTGATTTTCATAAGAGCTCAGTGAATGATAGTTAATTATTGCACAATAATATTTGTTCTGATTTCAAAACGTTAGACACTGAGGGTTTTTATAATTTTATTGGCACAGAATCTAATAGACAATATACAAACTGTATTGAAAATAAATAATAAAACAATAATTCACTTATTTCTAATCAATTACTTATAGTTCATAAGTAAATTTCTGCTATTTTTTATATTCAAATACTTCTTTGATTTTTTGAAAGGTAACATTTTAAACAGATTTTAAACTAAAGAGTAAAAATATTTAAAACAATAAAATCAGTGTCACTAATTAGCTTTACTGTGTTACATTGGCTTTGCTGTCAAGTATTGTCAGCATTTAGCCTGATAAAATATAATAGCAACACTCAGAATTTAAAAAATATGAAATGCAGATTATATTTTAAAATTTTATCAAGAAATAATTGTACTTATATTAAATTGTAAAAAATTAATTGGGTATGGGTACAAAAATTAAATATTAAAAAAATTCTGGATTGAATAATCCTTTTAGCTTTGTTCAAATCCTAAACCCTAAGTTACGAAAATAATAACAAAACAAAACAAAAACCAAACATGAACAGTCACAGAAAATAAAATATCTATATGGTACTGTGTGTTTATATTATGCAGAGGTATTATATTAAATGCACTTAAAAATAAATATTTGATTTAATGATATGCATTACATTTTAAAATATTCTACTAATATGTCTACTTATGCGGAATAATATTTATGGCAGTTGTGTTAATATTTTTCAAATTGAACTTCTTTACAGAAGAAAAAGTATCACAAATGGCGGTTGTACAAAACATCATGAAATTCATAAGGCACTTCAAATTCCCTGACAAATTCAATAACAATAATCAAAAGGGGTGTTAAACATAATAAGCAATATAAATATCGAGGTAGAATAAAAACCCAAGCTAACTAGTTGTTTCAAAATGGTACATAGAATAATACAAGACCCATTTACCATAAGCAAAAAAGCTACATTTGGCGGTAGAATTGCTAAAAATATCTCTAAAAAATAACTTGTACATCAACAGAATGCAAAACTTTCCAAAACGTAACCATAGATAGAAGGCGTTATAAAATAAACCACCATAACGTACTCAACACTACAAGACTATTCAAATAAAATCAACTTTTATTGAAACAAGAAATATTGTTATGACTTTATTTCCTAACAAAGACAGAGTAAACAATATTTTTTCACAATAAATGTGTAACAGTGAAAATAATTGGGGCCCAATTGTTGCTATCAATAATTTCTTAGATTTACATCGTATTTAAATAATAGGTCTGCCTCTACAGTAATCTAATTATTCCTTAAGAATTGTTGATCAAACTGTAGAAGATATATTGATAATTTTATTACGTATGAAAATTGTAGCGTGTATTATTTGTGTAAATTTTCACTTGTATTTGTTTTCCAAGGAATAAACAAATTAAATCCTAAATTCTAGGGTCATTTCATAAATAATGCACAGAATTGAATAAGCAGCAACGATGAAAATTACTGCTAGTTGAAGAAGACGCGCATGTTTTATTTCATCCTTGGCATTTTCAGTGTTTAGATAGCGAGAGCTACTTATGAAGCCTACACATGTCTTGGTTATTCTGACAAAAAAATCTGAGGTCATACATTACGATAGAAACTTAACATGGCAAAAAATCCTGTGTACTTTGATTACATAATGGGTCGAGGAGAGGTATGAAACTTGTGGTGAAGGTTTTTGAAGAAAATAGTAAAAATTAGTAGGAACTTTCTAGGATAACCTGCAGTAACTAGTTTTCATGGCAATTTTTTCCTGTATACATCTCGGGATCTTGTAACCAAAAAGCTGAGTGATTACGGATGAGGATTTTCACCTCATGGACCTTACAGTCTCAAGTTTACTGTTGGATCTTTCTAGTGATTTTACCCGAACCACTCGACAGATTTTACAGCATCGTAGCCTTGAATGGGATAGTAACGCTTTTCAGATGTTGGGACTTAGTAAATGAGAAGCAGAAACTACTTAGGATTGTTAAGAGAAATTGTGAAAATATAATCGTATAAGTAAATGTTAAAATTTGTGTTGTTTATGAAATGACACTTGCAGTTTTAAAAATTACAATATTATAAAAGTTAAATTTAAAATACAATAATATTTTAAAACTTGATTCTATCATGAGTGTCCCTAAACTGATATGAATGTAAGTGTGTTGTGGTAGCAGTAGTGTCCCACCTGCTGAGATTCTTTTTAATATTTTGACAATAATAGCTTTGAGGGATTCTGCAAATACATTGTTTAAACAAAGGTCAGCCATGGGTGTTTTGGGTATATAAATAGTTTTGATAATTTGAAGTAAAGAAATTGGAAGTCACAGGTTAAAGCCTGCCATGTAAGAATTTATTTAAAAACATAATAGTCTTTTTATTGTAAAATTGAAACATAAAACATTAATAATTTAATTTATAGAGTCAATAATTTAAATAGGTCTGTTCTTATAGATGATACGGATAAACTAATATATATTTAAAACACACACAAATTCTCAACAACACTTGTATATCTAGGTTTTACAAAAAAAATAAGGCACATTTTCATCAATGATTAAATATAAAATATAATAATGGAACCCCAATTACATTTGCCTTAATTCCTAACTTAAAACAAAAACATTTCAAAAACAAATTAATGTAACAACTGTAAATGTTAAATTAAATATAAAAACGTATGTTCATCATAATATGGCAACTTGACTGATCATAAACATTGAGTTCCCTGATTTTGTATAGCTTATCTTAATTTATAAAATTCCTATTTTACACTTAATTATTAATATTTTAATTTCATAATATTTACAGATGATATAAAATATAATATAACAAAAATCTTGATCATTGAAATAAATATACATATATAAATTGGAAAACAAAATATATTAACAGCAATTGTACAAAGAAAATGAAATGTGTTTAACAGTTATGGGAGTGAGTGGTACTGTATGAAATGGCACACGGGTTAGAGGTTGTCTTTATTGTATGCCAGTAACAGCAGACTTTGTTTATAAATTATGATTTGCTATTGCTAATAAATTGAGATAAATAATTTTGATTTACTTGCATAAATAATCACACTATTAAACCTTCTCTCACGCCCTTCAGTCAAATTAACAATTTAATATGTATTTATTCATCACTCGGTAATTAATTTATAGTAAAAAGGATGTGACACTTCTTGGTAACCTAACTTGAAGTTTTTGTTTGAGGCATTTATACAGTCCATAATTCACTTAGAGATTAATACAAGTTTAGCATACTTGGATGTACGTTTAAAAAGATGAGTTTGTTATTTTTGATCCATATTTAATGTAAGTACAGTAAAACCTCATTAATCCGGACCCCATTATGACGGACTTCGCTTAATCCGGACAGCCAGTTGACTGCAGGTTATAAAGATTACATTCAGCTAAATTTGGAATAAGCCATTCTAAACTAGTAGTCCACAGAATGGACCTTTCATATTCACAGTGTAATACATTTTACTAGGTACATGTTTTATGAATTAACGTATTGTCTGTACAT
The DNA here is from genome assembly GCA_018207615.1 of Philaenus spumarius. Classification (NCBI taxonomy): domain Eukaryota; kingdom Metazoa; phylum Arthropoda; class Insecta; order Hemiptera; family Aphrophoridae; genus Philaenus; species Philaenus spumarius. Next base: position 153,396 of record JAGFPH010002771.1, read on the forward strand.
ACAACTAAACTCAAAATACATGTGTTTTCTATAAAGTGTGTTTCATTATTTACCTTTGTTCATATTAAGGTTATTTAATCCAGACTTTCAATTATCCGGATGACTTAGAGCCCCAATTAGTCCGGATTAATGAGGTTTTACTGTAATTCAAATGTAAATCGGGAAAAGGTTTGTTTACCCTTAGTTTCTGAAAAAGAATAATTTTAAATATCTAAAAAAATGTGTTTAAAAATTATTTTCTCAAACAAAACATTTAGTTTAGTTTTATATTTTTAAACTATGACTGTAACGTCTCTACTTATTTGATTAATATTTCAATATTCTAATATTTCAATATTTTCTTATTTCAATATTCTCGAAGTTCACTCTCAGTAAGCTGGACAAGATTATCGATTCTGTACTTTTATCTATTTTTAGAATTATACAATTCTGCACTTATATCTATTTTTAGAATTCTAAGGTTCTGCACTTTTATCTATTTTTAGAATTCTACAATCAGTTAAAAAAAAGTAGTTTAAGATAAAGCAATGGCTTTAAAGAGGTTGGGGTACGAATCTAATACATTAGTTTATAATATTATGTTGAGCTAAATTAATTAATTCATTGAATAATATATTTGTGGTATAGTAAAATTACAAAGGTTGACGAGCACTGTGGCGACAAATTCACAATTACTGAATGAAACCCCGAACCACAAATAGAAGGAATAAAAAACCATTTAATGAAAAGTTATGTTTAATGTACTACCCTAATGCACATTTCTCAGGAGTGTTAAAGCCCTCTGAGGATGATGACTGTCATTGAAATGTGCATTAGGGTAGTAGATTAAACATAACTTTTCATTAAATAGTTTTGTTATTGTTTTTTGTTCCTTCTATTTGTGGTTCGGGGTTTCATTCGATCATTGTGATATAGTAAAAAATGTTTGACAGTTTTTGTTTTTAAAGTTTAACAAGTTTATTTTAGTTTAGGAAAAATAGGTACATCTTTATGCGTAATTTATATTATTACAAGTAAAGATTTTGAAGACGGAATATATTTCTGAATTTAATGAAAAGTTGAAATAAAACAGAAAAATTAAAAGATGAATTAAACAAACTAAATTTATCTAACCAATCTTTGTCCAACTTGTTTTCCAACACTTAATAAATATTTAAAAAAACTTCAAACAACAATGTACGCAGGTCAAGGGAATATCAAATTAAAGGGCTATTAAATCTGTAAAATTTTTTGTATTCATCTCTACTCCTGTTAAAATTTGGGTTTTGAGTTGAAGAAATAAATCAAAATATGGCTTTTGAAAAAATATTTCCTTGCATTTTTTGTTTTTGATGTTTAAAACAGTCAGTATTAGTTGAAACAAAGTGTCTAAATTAATTCCTTTTCTCGGTATAACACAACAAGTGTCTGTTACAATTTGAATACATTTTGTACAATATAAAACTACAATATCATGTTGAAATTATGTAGGCTACCTACACGATCAATCCATAAAAAAACATTAAATATTTTACTGTGGTAACTTTTAATTCATTAGTTTTCCTGATAATTTAAGACTGTGTTTAATGTTAATTTGTAATTTAACTTCAACAATTTGTAATTTTAAAATAGAAATTATTTACGGGGCTTATTACGATTTTTTTAAAATCCGGTCCGTTAGTATTTTATGATATAATATTTATTTTTACCTTTGATGTATTTCATTAAAAAAATGTATTTGATCATTATATTTTTGCATTAAGAATACAATAGGATTAAACAAATAAAAGAGCACTGTGGCGACAAAATCACACTGATTTAAATAAAAACCCCGAACCACAAAACAAGGAACAAAAACAATAACTAAACAACTAAATAGTAAGTTATGTTTAATACGTTACCCTTATGTACATTAAAAACCCTTGGTAGTAGTGTTAAAACCCTCTGAGGATGATGACCATGTCATCGAAATGTACATAAGTGTAACGTATTAAACATAACTTACAATTTAGTTGTTTAGTTATTGTTTTTGTTCCTTGTTTTGTGGTTTGGGTTTTTATTTAAATCAGTGGGTACAATAGGATATAGTTTCACGCACTAGTTCATTGTCACAAGAAAGTAATTATTGTACTTAAACATTTCTAATAGTCTAGTGGTAATGTATAAATGCTTTATACAATCAAGTTTACTGCAATTATATATAAATAACCCAACAAAATAAAAATCACAAAAACCAACTGAGGCGTATTGCACTAATAAAATCTAAACGAAAGCTTAACAACACTTCTATAATATGCTATTTTCATTATTTATACATCATTATAAACATTGTAGTTTGTAAATATTCATTACAATATATAAAAAGGTTTACTATATAGTAATATCTACATATAGAAATGTAAATCCACTTAAGGCATTTTGATCACCAGATTTTCTTACAATAATAACTTTAAAAATAATTTTGAACAAAGTAAACATAAATTTAACCTCTTCAGATATAACATAAAACATCACACAATATAAACATACTTCAGTATTTTTTGCAAAGAAAAACTTCAAACGTTGCATACACTTCAAACAATGTGGTAATATAAAGTCTAGATACCTTTAACCTCATAAATATGTTTTATTTTGTATAACCTAAGCTGTTTGATTTGTTCCTAAAAAGTTTCAACAAACAACGATCACCTAAAATTAACGTTCATTTTTTAAACTGAAAACTTCATAACCTAACTCTTAGCTCTAACTATACAACACAAGTTTCTGAACAAGGTATGCATGTAAAATATTATATAGTATGTACAATATATATTATGGCAACAATATAGAGAATAGGTTTTGATATAACTTTGACAATTCATAATATTCTTCAGTGGCCTCGCACTTTTGTAAAACAACACAATCTATTAAATAACAACAAATATTATTTCCTGAATATGTAACAAAAAATGGCAGTGCTAGGTTTTTCAGGCAGATGATAATTGAGTATTTTAACAGTGGAAATATGTTTTGTGTAAAAACAATTCAGCAAGAACTTTAAATAGAATTCAATGTACTTGTAGGCCTACTTCTTTTTACTGTATTACAGCATAGTTTTCTAATAACTCTATTTAGTATCTTAATTTAAAAAGAATATGTTTATAGAGTACAATTTGTCTACAATGCAAATTAATGAACTTTACATGTGGGGAAACATGCAAACAATATATAGTCGGACTTTGAAGCTAATTTGGTCTTCCTATAGGGCTACTTTTTATCGGACATGTTTTGTTTCACTAGCTTTATACAGTGTACATATTAAATAGTTCACATTGTAGGCTACTAATGAATCAAGTATTTAAAGTTGAAGAAATTTAGTTGGTATCAGTAAGTGCCCTGTACTAAAAATGTAATTATTGTAGACTAGTCGATGGACGAAGAAAGTCTTTAACTGTTTAAGTTAAGAATCGCTGTAAAGTAGGTCTAAAAGTAGTTTTAATTCTTGTAAATAAATAAAACTAGGGGAAAACTGTAGAGACTATGTATCAGCCTAAATATCAATATGCTGTATTATTAAATGACTTTCAAAATAAAATAAACAGGCTACTAAGAAATCAAGCACAGAAAGAGTAAAAAATGTGAATACAGGGGTGAGATTATTTTTATTGAGTAAACATGAAAGATAATTCTGGAAAGAATTTAAGTGTTGATAATGATTTGCAATTCAATTCTATTTTACCTGGAATTTTGGTGCTTATGCATTAAACCAACCACATTTACTTAAACTTCGTGTGTAGTATTTGGAAAAGATGCCAACTTATGAGCAAGTAAATGATTCAATGTATCGAATCGTGAACTTTGATGAATATCGAATATAGGTAGTTTGATGTGAAGTTTAAATAAAAAAGTAGTCGGTTTAATGCATAAGTACTGGAATTTTATATTGCTTGGTAGGCTTATTACTGCAATAAAATAATAAATTAGTAGGCCTAATAGTAAAAATAGAAATAGATTTTTTGTATTTACTTTTCATCCCACGTCAGTAATCACACTTTATTAAACTTTGAATTAAAAAATCTAATAAATCATAAACCGTTTCAGAGGAACATTTATTATCTTGCTTCAGTAACTTTGATTTCCGGTAGGAAAATAAAAATTATTATTGATTTTCCCAATCAAATTAGAATTGTTTTACTATTATTGAGCGTTACTTTATCAAATTAGTTCTTGCTATATTGTTTTAAAAATTATAAAATATTAGGATTTAATTGGCAGTGATAAAGTAAACTATTTATTCTTAAACATATTCCTATGGGGTAGTATTTGTAGGGTTTATGCTGTTATAATATTTAAAAAATAATACTTTAATGAGGTAGAAACACCGAGTTTGTGTGATGTAAACGACAATTCAATTTGAATTTTTATAATTTGCATCACAGTACCGTCTTGAAGAATAAATATAAAATAGTATTTAATTTTAAGATCCTTTTTAAAATTCAAATAATCGTAGGCTTATCCTACTCTATTAGCTAATACACTACTAGTTTACCCTGAGATACTTAAGGAATTAAGGTGTAAATGGTTTTTCTTCTTTCAGACTCCGCTCGTTCATTTCAATCATATCCAGTTTCTCTCGATGCATTCTTTCGATATGACGAGCGACGTGCATTTTTTGCTTCGCTCTATAGTTGCAATACGGACATTGAAACTGTGGTTCCTTTCCGCACTCCCATTTCTGATGGTTTCTTAATGAACTTTTTAATTTATAATGTCGTCCGCATTTAGGACATTCAACTCCTTTATTTTCTCCGGAAACTGGTGAATACGATAAAGCCCCTCGAAGAAGGTTCGGTACGCCGGGATGCATCGCCGACCAAGCATCCCAACTCGCCATTTGTAATGTGTTTAAATATTTCCTCGATGTCCCTGAAACAGAATAACAGCACATTACAAAAAAGAAAAGAAAAACATAAATTTCCCAAAAAAAAATAAAAAATGAAATAAAACAGTATTAGAAGAAAGAAACCAAATTAGAACAAATAAAGTATAGCATTAAAGGATAGAATACGCCAAATAAAAATGAATAATCACCAAAAAAGATACTTTCATAAAGTTAAGTAAGGAAAATATAAACCTTTGTTTTTTCAGGTTTACTTAATCTATACATCTTTTAGTTGTGCTGTCTTCCATTATATGTGTATGTACATAGAACAAATAAAATGTGTAGTAGCTTACTTATTTCCACTTAGTGATAAAGTTTACTAGCACAAAGTAGGC
>JAGFPH010002771.1:167966-179200 GCA_018207615.1 Philaenus spumarius
AAGAATAGGCCTACATGAACTACTATCTTGGCACAGAAAAGGTGCTATTTTACAGACGGGAAAGAAGAGAAAACGAGTACTTGATGCTCAATTTGCTTATAAACTAGGCAAGTACGACTGCCAGTATTAATGCCTCTGCTAGCTGCCAATAATGTGTGAGACCGTGTCACAGTTGTGAAATTTAAGGAGATTTTTAACAATGGTAGAACTACTTGATACTAATCGAACAAGGTAATTATGTGATCAGCAAATATCCATCCATCTGCCAAAAGAAAGAAATTATCCTCAAATTTCGAGCCAATGCAATATACATATCAAATTAAAGCTTATTAAAAATGCCTTAATTGGCACAAATTTCAAGTCTCTATCTCAATTAGGAACTGAGAAAATCCTAATTGATGTTTACCGAAATCAGCATTTTTTTTCAAACTTTGTAATTTTATATCTCAAAATAAATTTGGCAAAAAAATTTATATTTTGGAAATAACCTCACTTTATGGACTAGAATAAGTGTACAAAATTTCATTAAGTTCTGAAGAGGTCAGGTTGTAAGCTGTGTTGATCTGATATGGACTTGGGCATTGTCAGGCAACTAGTTAAAATAGTATTGTTTATTTACATGGTGAAGAAGCCATAAGGAAGGCGGTGAATGAACTTAGGGAAGGCACTTATGACCATGAAAAAAATAAGGTTGAGTAGGGTAGGGAGGTTGTACTATAGAATGAGTCTAAAAACATTTATAACTTGTCCGAATCGTTATAGTGGAGAAAAGTTAACTACTATAATAGTAAGACAAATTATGTAAAAACAAATTTTAATTTAGTTGATATCATCTGGTTGCATATTTGGAACATATTTCAAAATTGTGGTAATATTTCTTAAAAATCTACGAACTAAAAAATCTTAACATTAGGCTTCCAAAAAAACAGTCAGGTGAATTATGAATAGGCGAGGAAAATTACCTTTTAGGGGGGAAAAAATAAATTGATTAGGGTACCTATGCATTGGTAATACATGGAGAGGAGTTAAGCATTTACCTGTTCATTTAGGTTGGATCAGGGTTTTTTTTTTAAAGGACCTGCTTATTGTCAAACCTTCTAGGTTATTTTCGTTATAATTTTTATTGCCTTTTTTATAATTTGTTTATAAAACCACCTTCCTTTATAATTTGTTTTGTTGTTAGATAATTTTTGTGTGTTTATAATTTCAACAAATTTCTAGTTGACTTTTTCACCACGTACGTATATAAAAATAAACACTGTACTATTTTAATCAGTCACCCGACGAAGATGCCTAACAGCAAAACATAGGTAATAAAGCAGTGAAACAAATATTTGTGCAACTGATTTTATTGTCTTAATAATTTTATCCTTTAATATGGAGTTGCATCAAGTATTGACAGTAGCTAAATTAAATTGTAAATATTACTTTCAAGCAATTAAAGCAACAAGTGATTGGATGTAGCTCTACTTGCTACTGCTCTACTGGCGGCCATTGCTTTCCGCCTCAAGAGCAAGTAACCTCAAACATATTTGTCGTTCCTGGGTGCCAGTAACTACTTGCCTTAGAAGAGGAAAGTGCCTCTATGTAGGGGTAAGTAGAAGTTAAATCAATGGTAGCTAGTTCTTACCTCATAAGTAAGCACCCAAATTCTTTGATTAACACGTTCACTGCTAAGGACGCACATGTGAGCTTGACACTGAACAATATGAGAAGCGGCCGATACACAGTGTATTGCGTGCTTCGCACTCCATTCTCCGTATTGAGACTATTTTAAATACATAGTGCATTGCGTGCTTCGCATGCTAACCCCCGTATTGGGAGAATTTTGAATACACAGAAACAGTGCGTCTGCTTTAAAATATTAGTGATTATTACGTAGAAAGGTTTAAAAATAAAGTAATTTCTACTCTAGGCTAAAAATATAAAAAATAAAAGGTCAGCTCCTAGCATAAGAAATACGTAATTTGCGTAGCAGTGAACGTGTTAGTGAAACTTGGGCGAAAGGCCGAGGTACTGCATATTATACAGAAATATGTATATTGAAAATAGTAATGAAAGGAATAATTTGTACAAAAAAACCAATCATTAAAGTTCTAATTTTTGTTTTAATTTCTTTTGGTGTATAGTTTAGAAATATTGGAGTTATATATAAATAAAAAGAACGATAATACAAATTCAACAAAACTACAACTCAATTAAATAAACATATTTAAACTCCAAATAGTGATAAATTTTTACGCAGTAAAAACAAAATATTTGCCTCAGTTTGGGTTTCACGTTGAATTGAAATTACCACATTACATAATATGTCTTCTTCGAACATGTTTATCCAAGTTAGACTTTTGTTTTGCTTTATGACCACAAAACGGGCATGTGAAGTAAGCATCTTTCCCACACTCATAAGTCATATGTCGTCTCATGGAACTTCTGTTTTTATATGATTTAAAGCACTTCTGACAGGCAAACTTTCCACCAACTGTTGCGTTCGAGGTCGTCCAGCTTATATCTGCACATTATCCCCATTTCAATTATTAGAAATATAAACAAATGTTAATACTATGTGCAGCTATAACATAAGTTCTTGAGAATAATTTATTACTTATCAACTCCTATAAAAGCGAGTGTACATACGTGAGTAACATTTAATATAACAGCTGATTTCATCCATCACCTGTAATACTTAAACAAAACCTAGTGTAGATTATACTTTGGGGTTATGTTTACAACTTCAATCATTATCTTGTGAAGTTTATTTTTTTAAATGTGAGTTGTATAAATAATGTATGGTATAATACGTTATAAGATTTGCTTTCAGGTTATAAACTGTACATAAATACAACCTTTTATCATAAATATATTCGTTTATACAAATTTAAAGGAGAGATACCTATTCGTTTAGTTTCGAAAACATTCGTACATCTTCGTGTAAAACATATAAACAAATTCGATTATTAATTTATTCACTATAATATTAATAACTTCTAATCATTTTATCTTACAATATGAAATATAAAGCAATTGAAAGATAATATTTTGATCTTTCTTTGGATATATAATAATGTATATAAATACAAAATGTTAACAAATAGGTCTACAGTTTTATAACTTTTATAATTGTACACATTTACCGAGTTAAAAATCCCCGTCATCATAGTTAGGTAGGCATAAAGTCTGTGGTTTTTAAACAGTTTTTTTTTTAATGGTGTATTTCTGATGTATCTAATTAATCTGACTGTGATTTTTCACAGGGGTATACTAGTATATTTATATTGAGAAAATATCAGAGAAAATTAACTACATTTTCGGTTACAGAAACAACAATTCTCACAAGATGACATATCATCACATAGGCTAGCGACATAGAAGAATTAGCACATTTATGTAGCTTTGTCACAAACATTATCAAAACAGTGTGTTTTGAGTGTACTTTGGACAAGATCTAGAAATGACTTCATTATAGGATATTACAATAATTACAAAGGTCATCTTGAAGCTGAGTGGTTAGCTCTGAGCCTTGAAATCCCCAGTTCAAATCCATGTAGGGACGATACATGTTTGTGAAGTTGGAAAATAAAAAGCTATTGGTTTTTAATTGGGGTGAAAATTTAAATGTTTAATTTTCTTTCACAATTTTAAACAAAACAGGGTAAGTAGAAATAGAAATGCTAACAAAAAATGTTAATTGAAAATTAAAATTTATAAATTCCAAATAATACAATAAAAAAGTAACATTAACTTTGAATTAATATGTATTGTCTAATTTTATTTAATAGGTGATTTGATAAAATAGTTGGCAATATTGGACAATTATTGTTAATTGTTTAATTGAGACCAGTTACTAATTATTTAAACATATACAACAAAATCGTAATTCATATAAACTTTACAAGAATGCTCATAGGAAAAACTTTACATGAATTAAGTCTAAAACTTATCCCGAAAACAGTACATGTGTTATTTCAGAGCATCACAGATACACTCAATATTTTATGAAGCCCTGAAAAAAATATGAAGCATGACTAATCACATCATAGATACATGGAGGTTCACACAGAATTAACAATAAATGTGATGATCCAATGTGATTACAATCATTATTCCAACCACAGTGCTACAAGGGATGATGAACTAATGACATTCTGTTCCGCAACAATTTGAGGGGTTGAGAATAGAAGAGTAAATTTTACAAATATAGATTTTTTTGTTGTCCCAATCATTTCAACTATATATAGACACAGCATTAGAGTTTACAATTTATATTTAGCGAAAGCACAATACACGTTAGGCAGAGCAGTGATACAAACAGTTGAAAGCAGGGCGAACTTGACAAATTTACCAACAGGAGCGCTCCACTCTACCATCTGACAGTGAATTAGAACATGACATGCTAGATTCTAATAATTTCAACATAGACTTTGTGACATTATTTTTTAGCTATAACAAAATAAGTTTTTACATAATTTTGTGATTTTTCTTTATTTTCATTGTCTTATTTTCAATGTAATGAAGTTTTAAATTATATTGTAAAAAGAAAATAAACATATTTGACATTTAAATAATATTTCAATAAATACTTTGTCACTGAAAATTTGTTTTAGTTATAAATTTAATAAACTTTTAGCATGATTTCCAATATCATCGACTTTTAAATTGATACTTTATTTTATTTTTTTTAACTTTCAATGTAAAAGATTTCTTTTAAATTGTGTTTTAGTTCATTTTATTTCTTTTGTAAAAATATTTGTAAACTTCAATATAAAATAGTCAGTTGTTGTTTAAATAGAATTAATTATAATTATTCAATGTAATACGTTCATAATATTTTTGAATTTATTAATAATATGAAAACTTAAATAAAACCTTTATCAATGCATACGAGTATAGTTGCCTCAGAACGTAGAGAGACCCCCTCAGGTAAAATCGACCACCCTAATCACCTATTGACAAACAATGCATTTGTTAGCAGCGGGCACCCGGCAGCCGCCTGCTATTCCAAGAAATTCTGTGTCACACTATAATTTGCAATCAATTGATACATTAGGCCTTCATTATCGAATGACGGCTCATTTTTTCGTATTACTTAGACGAATAAAAACACATTTGAATCACAGTTCTAAGATGAACCGTTTCCGAAATAACAATTGTCGCTTTAATTTCACCATCACATCATTTGAGCTGTTATGTCAGTAACGATACGTTGTAGAACTGTGATTCAAATTGTTTTTTATTCGTCTAAGACGAAAAAATGAACCGTCATTCGATAATGTAGGAATAATGTATCAATTGTTTGCAAATTATAGTGAGACACAGAATTTCTTGGAATAGCAGGCGGATGCCGGTAGGCCCGGGTGGCCGCTTCTAACAAAGACATTGTTTGTCAACAGGTAGGAAGGTTGGTTCTACCTGAGGGGGTGTCTCTCTATGTTTTGAGGCAACTATATTATTCATTAAATAAAAAGAAGGTAATAAATAGTTTTACATAATAAAAACCAGCTATTGTTGAGTTCAGCTATATTTCACACATTATAATATGTAAAAAGCTAACTTAAAATAACTTAATGTAACTTTCACAGACTAAATAACTAGATACAAAAGTATGTCATATTTGCAAGAAGTTTTAGGTAGTATTACAATAATATATGAACACATTTGTAACTCTTAACAGAATATATTATAAAATGTACACAAACACTAAACATTATCTTTCATTGAACGTTGTTTAAATCAGTTTAACTGGTAAATACTGAGTGATGTTAGAAACGTTAAGATGTTTCCGATGCATGTGGCTCAAAAGAACAACTTTCTGTTTTGATTTGTACGGACAGTGAGGGCAACTAAAAGTTGGCTCTATTCCACATTCAAATTTTGTGTGCCGCCATAAAGATCTTTGAGCTTTGTAAACTTTTCCACAAGTATTACAAGGAAATATTGCACCAGATGTTTCATGATTTGAATCTCTTCTAGAATGGAAACTTTCAATCGCCGGCCAAAATGTATTCCAGTCTTCTTTTGCTGAAATTAGTATGAACGAAATCTTGTATTATTAGTGAGAATGATAAACTATTATCTCGAATTGGTAAAAACTACCACTGGTTAGGAAATTATGTTAAGTGTGTTACAAATAACAACAAAGTTGTTCAAGTAAGAAAAGTTTGTCCGCTGCAAGTGGAACAAAGCAGCGTGCGAGCCGAGGCTGAGGTAAAACATATTTCGTACACTCGGGCAGCTATTCAGCGCCTTCGTGAGTAGACCAATTTCCCAAATATTTAGTTACAAAACTGAAACATATAAATTTTGGAAATTCACTGAACTAACATCAGCGATTCAGCTGTGTGATCAAACTGACTTTAAGTGGTTTACATTTACGATCCTTAAATTTATATATAGAAAGGTTTATGTTTTTTTTTCTTGTACAAATAAGTTGTGGCTACTAATGTAATATCAAATTTGTGTGTCTATAGTTTTGTTTCTTGTATCTACAAATACACACATATATGAAAAAAGATAATTTTCTTGTTTTTTCTTACAAGTAAAATGAGTTGAGGTTGCGTAAACCTTTAGTGTAGGCTATTCAATAAAGGATTTCACAAAAAATTTTATATTTTAGGAAACCCCTCATTTTTGAAGGTCTATTCCAACAGTTGTATTTCATTACTGTTGCTTGATTCCTATGAGTTATTTTCTCAATATTGTATAATGTAGGCCTATTATGCATTGAATTTGTGTATTCATCAATAAAAAGCCAAACACTCTTAAGCCGCGTTTACACCGGAGTTGTCAAGATGTTGCCAACAAGTTGAGGCCAGTTTTAAGAAAATGTTGACAACTTTTGGATGTTGCCAACATGATGTTTCATCAAAAATTTTGTTTCCCGTCGGTTTGTAGGTAAAGGTAAAAGAAATTGACAACAAAATGTTGTCAATAAATTTTGTTGCCAACATTTGGTGTAAACGTGGCTGTAAGTTGCGGCTCCAGTATGAATCATGTAGTATGAATTATATTATTTTAAAATATTTGTATTTTTACTAAGTTAAAAATCATTTTTCGGGCAGTTGTTTTTCATAGTCAATCGATTATAAAACACTCAAATGAATCGTGAAAGCAGAGTCGATGTTCATCCTGCAAAAAGCTAAGTCTTGTCGCTTATGGAGAAATATCGTGGGACCGACAAGAGGACCCTTTCACGAGTCCACTTTTAAAACTAGTCTATCCTGCTTTCTAGCGGCATTTGAAGCAACTGATACTGATTTCTCTCAATAGAAGAACGTTGTCTGGTTATAATAATGTCTGCCCTGACAACAAGTCCCTTTTCTTTCATGGAATTCAAACTCTACCTCTGATAATAAAAGTTTGGGTTTATTTTTATGATTTAACAATTACTATTAATTTATTATTTATTTAATGTATAAACACATTACAAGGTCAATTGTTGTAAGTTGGCAGCAATGCTAAGTATGCGTTGAAAGCAGTACTACTAGTAGTTCTGTGAACAGTAGACCTCGCTCGTTGAAATAACTAATGTGGTTTTGAGCTTAAAATAGTGTGCCAGTAAGGAAGTAAGCAGAAGGCTTAGCCAGTGAAACATTATTTTGCAAATCCTGCGATTCCGTGGTTTCTAGTTATCGTTTTTTTCTTTTCTTGTGCTTTAACTGCTAAAGATTTTCTTTTAGGTTAATAATGCGTAAGGTAGCTAAAAATATTGTGTTATTGAGGTAAAACATAGAATTAAATATTTACATACTTAAATAACTAAAACTTAACAATTTATTTACAGTTCCATATCATATTCCAATATTAGAAATAATAAAAAAACAAACGATGTTAAAGCATCGTGATAGTGATCTCAACCCATGTACCAACGCTGTCCAGCGGTAATTTTTTGTAAGTCCTTTATCGCCGCGAAGTTTCATTTGTTTCATCTCATTTTGTAATTCTAGTAAAGCTAAGTCAAATACTTTTATAAAATAATAATTTACAAGTATACAGTTCAATTCTTTGATTTATCCTCTACACTTTCTTATAATAATATAATTTTTGGGCAAAGGATATATTCCTAAATTACTGTTCAAAACAGGCCTAGTATTGTTAGCAGTCTTGTAGTAGGAACATAAAAACTGGTGTTTTCAAAATAAGAAATTTGAAATTAATAAATATTTTTATACAGTTCTATTTAGAATTAAATTACGAAACTTTTTTACATTTATGAAAAAATTACAAAAAATGTTTACTACTTTTTATGTAGGCCTAAAGTTGAACTTTTTCCTTTCGTTACTGAACATGCTTGTTTCTTAAGCTAATAACTTTGTTAATATTACTTCAATCATTTTTTTTACTGGCATATATGAATTCTTTGAACCTTTATCTACAAAAAAGCTACAGAACACTTTTGAATTGGTTTAGAATAAACGTACAAAAACATGGTTGAAATACAAAAACTTGGACGATTTTTAACAAATTTTAAGTTTACAGCCATTTTGTGAGCTTCCTGTTAGAGATACAGAAAAAAATCAAGAATACAACATTGTTGAAAATCTAATTTGCTACCTGCTAAATGTTATTAGTTTTTAAATTCGACTTACGGTTAAGCCACAAACTGGCTTTGGAAAAGAGCTTACACTGAGAGAAACGGTTCGGCCGCCATTTTTATTTTAAGGGGTTAAAAATGAAAATTGAAAAAACCGTATATATACATGGCTTGGCCTAGGAATAAGGAACTCATGCAAAAAATCATCAAAATCGGTCAAGGCGTTTGGCCGTAATCGTGAGACAGACACACAGACGAAATGCTGAATGGTCGAGTTAAAACGGAGTCCAGTCAATGTAGATTTTTGTATGCTAAAAATTTAACAGCAAACCGATTGCGTTAGACTTGGGGAATAGTTTGTAGAAGAAAATACCACCTTCGGACACAATGATTGGACTTTTATGGTTTTTCGCTTATATTTTGTAAATCATTGGATGTAACGCTACACTTTCAATAAAAAAGTTGTAGTAAATTTTAAAACCTTTAAAATGAGACTTTGTAGGCCTAAGTCTTGCTCGGTGAATTTTTTACTGAGAAAATAAAATTTGAAAAACTAGCTGGCTAATTTACAGCGGCGGAGATGTTCCCTCACCAACTCTACTCTATTTGATGCCGACAAATCGCGTTCAGGATCACTTTTAACCAACTTCTCTCGGCATGTTTACGGAAATCTGAAATATACGTTGAAGCTCATGATCTCTACTTTCAGAATCCGTTTGAAAAATTTTATTAGGTCATAACAATTCATTTATATATATTTTTCAAGACAACACTTTAAATTGTTTAAACAGTTATTATGCAAAATCAATATATCTTTTTGATAACGCGTTACATCCAATCTTTTACAAAATATAAGTGAAAAAAAGTAAAAATTTTCGCGGGTTTTGTTGTTTCAACAATTTTACAAGGAAAAAATAAAATTATTTCCGAAGGTGGTATTTTCATATACAAACTATTTCTCAAGTCATAACACAATTGGTTTGCTGATGAATGTTTTCCCAAAAAACTGCCTTTTTTTGATCTAATGACTTCAGCAGCTGATCCTGAGCCCTATGAACCAGACACAGTTCCCGGACCCTCAAAGAAGAGCAGAAAACGCTCAAGTTTAAAAAGTATAAAATTTTGTTTACTATTTAAAAGAGGAAATTTAAATGTTAAAATTAATAAAAAAAATTAAATGTAAAAAATAATGGTTCTGCGTTTTCCTCAAAATGCCCGTTTTTATAATAAAAAATTTAAATTGCCATAACATAAACAACAAAAATGATAAATATATAAATTTTTCACCAAATTTGATCAGATTTTAGACCTTAAGCTTTATTAGAGCTTAATTAATTTCAAAATACAGTATTAATAACTGAAAATCAAAAATTGCCCACAAGAGGTCCCTTTTTACTTTCCGCCTCACTGATACAAAAGTGATGTAATCATTTATTTCACAAACAATTTGTATTGAAAGGTATTTTAATTAATCTAAGGTATGGATAATACTTTCTTGTTTCAGCCAACTCTGCTACTGATACTTTGTAAATTAATAATGTCAGGTAAAAATATTTTATTATATTTCTATGAACAGGTGCAGCAATTTTTAATCCAATACAATTTTTTATTTTTTAAACAATTTTGTGTGCCTACCACGGCATTGCGAATTCAGAAGTCTAAAACAAAAATTCAATTGTA
Source organism: Philaenus spumarius (assembly GCA_018207615.1). NCBI lineage: Eukaryota > Metazoa > Arthropoda > Insecta > Hemiptera > Aphrophoridae > Philaenus > Philaenus spumarius. The sequence continues at coordinate 178,174 of JAGFPH010002771.1, forward strand.
AATAGTTTAGCTATGTGGCATATAAAGATGGAAATATTTAATATAAAATGTGTTAGTTATTAAATAGAAATGAAGATAGTAATTATACTAAATTGTAGAAATAAATTGTTTAGATGTATGTGATCTTTTCTTTTAACTAGTTTAGTAGCAAGGCTTAGTGGTTACATGGTCATAAAGGTTAGGTACAATTAAAACATCCAATACAGATATATGCAGGTTCAAGCCTGGTTACTGGAGTAAACTGTTATAAAGTACCTAACTAACTGGTTATTCTAAATTGATTGATTAGTAGATCCATTATGTCTCAATATGAAATGGCTCATCAAACTACTTTTATGTTTGGTCTTATAATTGCATAGATGACAAGCAAATTTAGGCTCTTTTCCACATTCAACATGTATATGTCTTGACAGCCCGGATTGCCACTTATACCGTTTTCCACAAGCTGTGCAAGTAAACGGCATTGGAGATTTTTCAATTTTTTCAACAAACATGCCGCCTGAAATAAAAAACAATTTTTTATAGTAAAAAAATTAGATTTATTTGTGAATTCGAAAACTAAGAATATTATAGACCAATATATATAAGCTAACTAGTAACGCACTACAAAAGAAAAGTATGCCTATAATAATTACAAAGTATAATCACAAATAAAAGGTTATTCTACACAGATTTGATGTCTGGAATAAGGCAAGTGTAATCCATTAGAGTATTAGAGTCAGTAAGAAGTAGAAGACTAACTCCCCACCAACCTTATCTAGGAGATTATTGAAAATTTAAAAAATTGCTCAGTAAACTTTAATATATGTTAAATTTAGAACCCTCATTTATAACTAATTTTGAAGAATTCTAGATAACAAAACTTTTTCTTAAACATGTAATTAAATATTGTTCTTTACGTATAAATGCTGGTCTAATTTGTAGCAAACAATATATATTTTAGGTTTATGCAGAGACTTTGAAAGCTCTTTCTACATGTAAAAATACAGAAAAAATGGGTCCAAAAACACTTAATTTCTCTGTATAT
>JAGFPH010002772.1:14881-44068 GCA_018207615.1 Philaenus spumarius
TATAATATTTGTAAAAATGTATGTACTTTAACAGTTGTTATATATTTTAAACCTGATGCCCTCTGATTGAAATAACTGCATGGTTTGAGTTTAAACGGATTTATTATTTGTGGTGAGTCACTAAAAAACATTAACATTAATTTAGAGTTCAGTGGTGAACAGATAGCAATACTTTGGCATAAAATGCAGGACTTGAGAAGAGGATTAGTTTTTATGTGCATAAACATGTATTATATTAAAGTTCTGGTTTATTTTATTAATAAATATTTTTTCCCTTATAGCCTTCATTGCCTCCTCAACCACAGATAACGTGGGTGGTTTCAGGAGAAGAAAAAGCAAGGTATGATGCCTTGTTTCTTCAGACTGATGTGGATAAAGATGGTTTTGTATCTGGTTTTGAAATTAAAGATGTCTTCCTACAGTCCGGGGTTCCTCAATCTGTGCTCGCACATATATGGTAAGTTAATTATTTGATCAAACAGTAAATCAACATTTTTGTATCAATTTTTACTTTCTCGCTATACTAGTATAGAGAAAGTATAGTGATTTTTACCACAAGTGTATAAGTGGTTTTTACAAAATGTCTGTAAGTATACAAAGCTAGAGCGAAAACTATTCGATCGATTTCAAACAAATTTGCACCAGACATGTTAAGTAGGCCTGTATAGATGCACAAAAAACGGTTTTGAAAATTTTTGAAACACAAAATTTTGCCAAAAAAACTCCCAAAAAATCTGTTATTTTTTTATAAAAAAACGGCTTTAACGATTTTGATAAAATTTGGCTTTTGTGTAGCCTTTAATGTACCTTACCATATTCAAAAAACCGCATCTTTCTAAAAGTTCTCGTTTAGCTAATAATAATAATTGATTTTTGTGGTTTTTTGGCCATAAAGGGAGTTGTTTTTCAAAACCTTTCTTCGTGCATATGTACAGGTCTAATTGACGTGTTTGATGCAAATTTGTTCGAAATCGATCAAATAGTTTTCTCTTCAGATAATAATAATATTTATTAGTTAATCTCCTACTTTAATAAATTACCTCTCCTACCCCACCTACAATTATGAAATCACAGTGAATCTTTAATAATTTAAATATGTTTGGGAGAAAGTATGTGACAGTTCCTGGTACCGTTTATTTAATTCATAGTTAAACATGTTTGCTACTTCATAGTAAATATTTTCTTAAATATGGACTAGCTGATCATACATGCTTATTGTAGAAAATATTTCTGGAGTATTTTTGATGTGTATATAATTTTTTTTTTATAAAACGTTTGATTATATAAATGAATAAAAAACATCTGCACACAAGATAAATAAAAGTGAATAATAGATATAACATACAAAAAAGAAGTAAACTTAGAAAATTTGAAAAAGAACTCAGGTTGTAGGTCTAGTTCGGATTTCTAAAACTTGGTACTTAAAAGGTTAATATGTAACCCAAACCTAACATCCTTCTAGAAGGAGTGTTTTCATTTATTAGACGCCAAATTTTCATCCACTTGTGAAGTCATCTCCTATGAACATCGAGAAAAGTTTCTTGTGCGCAATAACATGTCACTAAATAGCGCTTAGTGCATGGCTAGTTAATTTAATCAAATCAAATTAGAGAAACAGTTTTGAATCACAGGACGCAGGTCATCTGCGATCAAGTCTTGCCCGTTTAAACCTCTCAAAAATTTAAGATCATGTTAAACCATCATCACCATACATTTTTTGTACTAAACAGAAGTTCCCGGGGCAAAATTTTTACATATTGCTTCTCTGGTACACTTGAGATTTTTCTTACAGTTCACAAATGTACAGTTAACTGAACTGAGCAGTATACAACCAACATGATCACACCGGAGGTTCTATTACAGTATCTTATCATACTCACTGTTTGTAAAAAAATCAGTCTTAAGAAATAAAAGCAAAACTGTTTTATTAGTGTGTAAGAGATAATTAATAGTAAAGTTCCTTCGTAAGATGTTAAGCTAGTCTTTTAGCTGAGAAGACCTTGGATGTTTGTGTAGTACGAAAGTGGGATTTTCAGTCAATACAAACTGGTTACAAAAATGAAAAATTGAAAACTTTTACAAAGTAAAAACAGTGACTGTCAAACCATTTCATCTATTTGTACAAGTTTTCTAGCTTTAATAGAATTTTATATTGGATATTATTTTTGCGCCATCTTTAAATGATGTCAATGATATATGATGTTTGCTAAATTGCTTATAATTTGTTTTTACTTATAGTATCTGATTTATAATCAAATTGCAAAAAATGAGTTGTGTTGACTATTATTATAGATGTGTTTGTTTTACTGGTATAATTTTTTTCATAGGGGTTTGTGTGATGTAAAACAAACAGGGAAACTAAACAGTGAGCAGTTTGCTTTATCAATGTGGTTAATCAACCAGAAAATTAAAGGAATAGATCCTCCTAAGATACTTAGTCCAGATATGGTTCCACCATGCAATAGGAATAAACCAGCAGAGTCTCTAAATGTAAGTTATTTACATTTGTAGTTAGACATTTTAAACAGTGTGTGTAACACTTACTTATCTTCAATAGTAAAATTGGGTTCAACACATGGTGTAAAATTTAGGAAGACACCACTGTAAATGGTTGACACAAATTAACTGGTAACATTAAATTCAAGAAGGAAGAAATACTAAATTTCTCATGTAATGATACAATGTTTGCTGAAAAGACAAGTGATTTTTACTTGCCAAAATTGGAATGGGATTTGTATTTATAAATCTCCCCACATACAGTAGCTCATAATTTTCATATATGTATATTATGTGAGTGTGCAATATAAAATATTTTCAATTGATTCAGCTAAACTACAATGGTATGAAAGTTTATTTATTATGACTTATCCTCTCTAATATTTTTGTATACTTAATTATCTAAAAGAGAAATAAATATTTGAAATCAGTTGTAAAATATTAGCAGTAAGAGCATTATTTTTTTGATTTATTTGTAAATACTTTAAAATATACAAAGCCAAATGTAATCAGTATTAAAGAAGCTCCAATGAATGTTATTGGGCGATTTATTTCTATATTTCTTGTCTTGTTGACATACAGGCGAACAGTTCCAACCAAATATTTTCTTTGCCAGCAACTGTTAACATACATAATAAATCTATTTAAATATTTTCCATACTCACTATTGTAAATGCATAATGTAGTTTTTATATTTTCAAGTTCCTCGGACTTACTATTATTTTGTAGCACACACTTAAATTGTGATTTACGGTAATCATATATTTTATGATGTATCTATACTTTATGCTTACTTAATGCTGTTGGAAAACATGCTGTGAGAAGTCGGGGAAAAGACTGTTAATTTCACTTGCCAAGTTTAGTTGACACTCTGAGTATGTAGTTTGAGCAAAAATATTTATAAAATTTATTCAGTACTTAAAGTGGGAATGAAAAGATGTAACAAATAATAGGGTATATGGTGTATAATATAAATATTTCATTAGACTTACCTGTATACTCTTGCGTCAGAGAACATCACATCCCTTATAATAAGATTGTTTTGTTTGTTCATGCTGACACGACTGTGAGTTTGTTTCTTAAGCTCTTTGTTTACTAAAGCTGTTTTTCCAGTAAACCATTCTGTTGGTATGTTCCTTTTACTGCTCCTAACCATAAGAAACAATAACTTAGTTTAAAGGAAGATACAATTTTTAAATGTTTAAGCTTGGATCCCATTTACAACAATGCAGCTCTCTACCCCTACCTGTATCAAGGATGCATGTTGAAGCACACCCAAGTTCCACAACAGACTTTACAGATGTGGGAAGTTGCATATTAGTTAGTTCAGAAGAGTTTTGATACGTCATAAGCTATTTCTAAACTGTTATATCATGTGTCCCAAAAGTCCCCGCCCTATTACTTTTTTTATTAATGGAAATAAACAGATTTGCTTTGGAGATGTTTAACATGAACAAAAATGGAGTTTTTTGGTGTATCGTAAATTTAAACCCCTCCCCCAAAAATGGGGTATTTTGGGGGTAAGTCGAAAATTTTAAATGAGAACCCCTATTGAGTGCCACCTCATTTTAAAGGCCTTGTTAAAAGAAGAAGATTGGCGCAAAGCGGAGGTTTGATTGTTGACTCTATCCAACACAATGGCCAATCAAAGTTATAATTTTTCCCCATTAAATAACAATGAAATGTTAAAGATGATACATCTGTTATTTTTTACAAGGCTTTAATCCAGTAGATCACTCAATCTAAGTTATAAAAAATCTTAATTAGTGTAAAAACAGTAAAGCTAAGCCCTCTGGAATTCCCAGGTACTGGACTTTTTATTATTAGGAGTCGACAAACATGCACAGTTATGAATAACAAAGCAAGGTTGTATCAACCCAAAGTCCAGTAAGCAAAAGAATGAAACAGATATCAGTGTAAATGCTTCCGATTCTATTTGCGTTTTGAAAGTTGTTAATCAAACTTAATAACTATTTAATTTGTTTAAATAATGTAGCATAATCAATTGTATAGTCTTCTGATATACAACTTCTCACAACTTTCTGCATTGTCAGCTACAACATTTATTAATTTATCTTATTTACTCAAAGGTCTTATAAGTTTCATAATCTATATATATAAAATCCAAATACCACTCTCACTCATCACGAAATCTCAAAAACAACCAAACGGATTGGAATGAAATTTGGTATGTCGTTTCCTCCAGGGCCCTAGGTGCTCGCTAAGAAAGGTTTTAAAAATATTCAAAATTTAGGGGGGTTTGGGGCAGCGACCACAGAATTAAATAGACCACAGAAACATCGAGCGGGCCTAGAGAGGTGTGACACTTTCAGTTCGCCCTATTCATTTACACCGTGGTTTCAATAGCTGAAAATGCTCGAAAATCTTAGAAATTTGACAAACTTACAGTTTAATAGTGTGGGACGCTAATGGTGTGTTCACAATTTGAAAATAAAAATGGTTTGGCACTTTAAAAATCGAATAAAGCCCAAACTTTTTACACTTTTTAATTTGTGACATCAAAAAGTTGCATTGCGAGAAAATTTTTTGTTTGTAGGTCAGGTGCGTTACGTAAGCGAGAGAAATGTAGCTGAAAAGTTACATTTTCCGAAAAGTATTTTCTGAAAAAATTAGCTATTGTAGTTTCTATCATACAACAGTTAGAACACCAGTTCGTTTCGCAGATAATGTGGCTCGCGACTTCCATCCGCCATATTGTGTGAGTATTTAACTCTAAAACAGGCTTTACTCTTACGTTCAACTTGTCCAGTCTATTTAATTCTGTGGTCGCTGGTTTGGGGTGGTCAAAGTTAATAAAAATCCCCATAAAAAATACATAGTATAATATATTTATTCATATATTTTTTTTGTTAATATACATTTAACTTTGATTTGTCTATCCGTGCAAAGCCGGATTGGGCCAGCTAGTAATATATATAATATATAAAATATTGTTAATAATTAAAAGGTAGCATTTGAGATATATATAGATACTATAATATTTACCCTGGGCATCTAATGATGATTGATGATTTGTATTCTGCAAACATGGCAACTCTCTCTACATTCGGGACTGAAGGCTTTTCTTGGTGATAAGAATATTCCCCTGCAGAATTGTTCGCAACATCAATAATGTTACCTTTCTCATCTGATATTATGAACATTGTATTTTCAGGACAAGGAACCTATAGTTTAAATTAAAGTATGTTATTAAATGTCTATATTTATTATTTCCTGCTAAACATTTTTATAAATTATTAATAAAAACCACCACTTCATCCTATATACTGTCTATTGGTAAAATTGTAATACAGAAATTACAAAAGCTATTGTGACCTTTTGTTTGACCTAGTTTGGTACCAATAAAGGTAGAATAACATTCAGATTATCTTCAAAACATCTTTATTAACATTAAAAAGCCAAATTTTAAACAATTTTAAAAACATTTCCAAATGAGTTAATCAGTAAAATTACAAAATATGAACAATAAAACTAGATAATTAAAGAAAATTCATACCTTACAAAAACCAACCATTATTTCACTAGGTCTTGACTTAACTTCCCAAGCATTCATAATAAACTCTGGAAGTAATTTGCTACGACATGGAATGCCATCCTCAAAAATTTCAAATATTTCCCATTTATTGGACTCTGTATTGTCTAAGTTTGAAGTATCTCTGTTTAATCTCTTGCTATATAAAGAAGCTAATTATACAAAATGGTAGCAGCCAGTTAATCATGAATAATAGCAGAATAACAAATACCTCCTGATTTAACAGTGGCAAATTTACCATGGTTGAACAAAATTTATATTACAATAATAATAAATACAGTAAAATGAGAATTGTTAAGTGATAATTATTGTACATGATACTACTTTACCTCCCCCCCCCCGGCTAAAAAATTAAATTTTTTGCTTATTTTTTTAATTTATATGATTTTATTATACTAATAATGACCTAAAAACAATGTTAGAACCATACTGTTGCAATAATACTAATGTTGGAATATGTTTTTACTAACCTAATATTTCATACTTGTTAACCCTTTTAACCCCGGACCAAAAAATTGGAATTTCAAAATCTGTACAAACACATCACTACCACAAATATGTCGAAAAATAACAGCGCCTTAAGAGGCTTTTTACAGAGTTTTGGTAAACAAATTCATAACTTTGTTAATGTGTGTGCTATTGTTATGAATGAGGACTTAAAATGTTAGGAATAAAATGTATTACACAATAAAACAGGTTTTATAATTATTATTAAAAAAAATATAACCCTCACCTCCTAAATAATAATAATAATAAAAAATAAAATAAAAATGATTTGGGAGACTTTACAAAAGAAAGGAAGAAAACTTTACCTGTGGGAAGCTATATCATTTCATTCTAAATATATTTGTCCACATATAAAAAAAATTGTCTTTCTAAATCAAATATCAAACTTTTAATAACCTTTTTTATAATTTTATACTACATGTAAAAATACATGTAAAATGAAATTTAGCTTACCAAATACGTAACTAAGAAAAATTAAGTACTCGCTAAATTTATATTGTGGTATTCTCTTATATAAATTTGTCTTTTGATAACAACACAGAAGTATTTGTATTTACACTTATATTTATATAAAAAGTTTATTTTTTAAAACTGACTAGGCTTAAGTCTTATTACAGACATTCTTCAATAAGCATTCTGGATGACATCCTGCTTTAGATAGTAGTCCAGTCAAATTAGGTTTTCATCTTGCATTAAATCATGGGGTTCCAATTTTTTCAGGAATGTATAGTGGATGGTATAAAATAACCCTCTACTCTTTATAAATAGGATTATTCTAATAAAAATTGTTTCTTCTAATTACTATTAAATCAAACACTCAAATAGGTTAACAAATATAATATGATTTGATTTATTAATTAAATTGAAAACAAGATTTTAATACAAAATTATAATAAATTACTTCTTGAAGTATTGTCTATTAATTTTAATTGAGTTATTTTGAGGGTTACATAGAAATATGCCATCGGCATTAGCTCAATTATCTTTAAAAATTCAATGAAGACTTATTTAACTCTGAAGTTAAAATAAGTCTATTATTTTATTGATCTCGGGTTAGTTACAGGCCAGGGTTTGAATAAGCTTTTTATAGCAACACAATGATATGAAAAATCTATTAAATTATTAATATAGCATCATTTAAATGAACGTTAGCATCATTGATGAAAGTTTGTCTTTAAAGTTCAGAGTTTCAATACAACATATTTAACAAATGAATAAATTGTCAGTTTATACCACGTCTGTTTTTGCACTAATAGCACTGATTCTATTATTTTGAAAAACTGTTTAAAACTTTTGAAATTCACAGAAACGTTGTTTTACATGTTCTTACTTCCAGGCTTCGGTTTGTACTACCTCTTCTAATTGAAATTTTGCGCGTCCCTTTTGTGGTTTGTATTGTGCTCGCTACACCTTCCTAACGCTGCGGTCACTGGTTTCTCTAATCTCATTGGCCTGTTCTACATTCCTTCTTGTGATTTAAATTTGTATCTTTAAACTGTGAAATATGTTCGTTACTTGTACATAATATTTGTAGTCTATTTCTTATTTGCATTTTTCTTGTTATCTTGATGCCAAGATAGTATTTATCAAATTTTATTAATTAAATCTCGTTACATTTAAAATCAACTTGACTTTCTTATTGCATCTATCATGGCCGTGTTTCCTTACATTACATCAGTTTGTAACCATTACTATAATTAGTTTCTAATACATTTGATATAAATATTCATTTACGTCCTAATTATTTCTAATTTTTACAATTTTATCGGTTGTCACTGTGTTCTATTTGGTTTTAATATTTATTTGTGTTTTTCCGATTTGACCAAGTTCATTTAACGTAGGAATTTGGAAACGGAAAATGTTACGATGTCTATGTTTACAATAATTGTTTTTGGTACAACATCGTTTTTTGAATGGATTCTGCTGTTTTTATACATCTGATATGACTTCGATGAATAAATAACTAATGAATATAATTATTCCTTGTGTGTGATTTATTGTGATTAGTGGTGTAAGATTAATATATAGATCGAGTGTTTTGTGTTCTAAATGCTACTTAGGTTAGTTCATTTGTTTACTAGCCTAGGTTAGTTTAATTTTACATTTTTTTAATTAATCAGTTTCACACAGTGTTTTAACATGTAGGCTCTAATCGAATTATTTATAAATATGATTCTACATATAAATTTCGTCTGCTATTTTCTTTACCATTGATTAGGCTTAATTCTTAACATTGGTTGGTTCCTTAGTCTTTTCAGTAATTTAACGTTACCAACTTAGGCTATTCGGGTTTAACATTTTTGATGGGATTTGGTTCATTATAATGGTCTCCTGAATAACGCCTAATAAAGTCCCATCGATTTCATCTATTTCAGGCGCCGCGGGGGGTAGGAGGGGGTCCCAAAGGTCCCACATTTTGGTTATTGATGTTTATCTCGAAAACGGTGCGTCACACAGAAAATTTTATATTTTTTAATCGAGATATATGAGCCGTTAAATATGAAAATTTGTCAAAAAAAGTGGTAGCAGTTCAGGTATTTCGTCAGTTTTCCTTTTAGAACTCTTTCCCCTTCCATGTTACAGAAAACTCGTCATGAAGAAAGTTGTAGATCGAAAGATTCCCTTCAAAAATGTATACAGTTATGATCATTTATTTCACCCGGTAAATAGTTACAGCATTTTGAAGTTTAGGGGTACTTTTCAACATTTTATAGTACGATTATTCTTGTCGCTCAAGTTTCGTTTCCAAGGCCTGTAACTATATTGATCACTTTATATACTGTTTAGTTAAATAATTATTATAAGTAAATAATAAATTAAGTACACCTGTATTTATAATGTATATTGTAATACATGTGAGTTTCAGGGTTTTTAAACATTAAAATTGTAGTATAACGTAAAAAGGGTCGTAAGGTAAAGTTTGGACATTTAGCCTAATTTAAAAGATTTAGTTATTTCATAATATTAATGAACATAGAAATTCAAAGGGAAATGCAGACATTAATTAATAATTTAAAAAATAAATCTTACAAAATAGTAACTTCAAATTTGAATTCAATCTTGTTTAAACTATTCAATGGTAATTCACGATGTTTCAAAATACAAAAATATTGAACAGTATTGTGGAAGGTTGAAGAAGTGATTCACTGAATTTCTAGCCCACGAGTAATAAATATTGAAAGACTATTACAGACTTTGAAGGATTTAAACTTGATATATTATGTTGATGGTATGTGTGATTTATCTATGGTGTTGTGACCGAGACAGAATTTTTGTCTGAGATGTTGGTACCAATCATAAGTCGATGTAGGGAGGCATATTTACGGTCCCCTGGCTTGTATCACGTGACATGACGTGATCATTGAAAAAGCTGACAAGCGGAAGGTATAGCTCGTTCTCACTTACATCAGAGACGTTGTGTTAAGCAGACCTATTAGTAATGTGCTAAGTATATTGTCCAGAAGTATGGAGAAGTGCGTTATTTCTGTTAGAAATGCAATTTAAACATTTCTAAAACATTGTAGGGACAGTGTAGTCATGTTTGAACATAAAATAGTGAAATTCGGACATCCGTAAGTAAAGATATGGACTTTAAACAAACTTCGAAAAACCAGCGTGGTTTTCACAAAGAACAAGTAATGGCGGGCTAACTCAGTGATTTGTAAAAAAGAAACGAACAGTGTTTTCGGAGTGAGTTCTATCCGTACATCATGAACTAAATTCAACGATTAGAGAGGCTAAACAATTCATCACGTATAAAATCATTTAAATTAAAATTTTCATAAATTAAAACATGTGTTAAAGTAAATTCATTTTGTAATATTAAAATTCTTAAAGTGCACTATAAAAGGAGAGCTCGTAAGTAATAAATCATTTAAATTAAAGTCTGCAATCGAATCTTTTGTTATTAATTTTAGTTTTGGAATAGAATAATTAATAATGTGTGTATGAATGCGTATATGATTCTGATTTAAAAACAATGATTTGCCAACCTAGTTTAATTTGTTTATGTGTGGTTTTTGATAAAATAAAAATGGTGAGCTAAAGTACTAAAGCCAACTACTATGACTTCTTAATTTGAGTTTTTATCCTTTCCAGAAGTACTTTATGGTAACGAACCTTGTTTTAATAATAAATTTAGTTTTAGTTTTTCTTTGTGAGTAAATCAAAATGGCGACAGTCTTTGGTGAACAGGAGATAATCTGGAGGGAACGCGCGCATGTGAACAAACATGGCGGCTGATCCTTCAGACGAGTCCATTTGTAACCAAAGAACTGTAGTCACAGATATAAAAAGTATATGTGTAACAGAGATTTAGTGATCACCTGTGTTAGTTACAGATGTGATCAAAACATAACCTAACTTCAATTTTGGGGTTATGTTCGTTTGTTTTCATTGGGATTAAGGTGTTGTAATATTTGAAATGATAATTTAATTAAATAAATAAGTAAATGGATTGAAGATAGGAAATAATAAATGATTGTTACACAGTAAAGGTAATTTTTTATTTAAAAATAACTTAGAAATATTTTTGTCAAAATTAAACTTTTATTTTTCATTTTTTTTATTTTTCATTAATAAATTTGTTTGTAAACGGCTTGCACAGTGGCAGCACGTTACAATATTTCAAAAATGAAACTGACGAAATTCCCTACAAAATTTTATATTCAAGTTTTTCAACCATTTACCTCAGTCAGTGGTTAAAACGGACATTGTCGCTACCGAGTTATTCTCTTTAATTTTTCCGTGAAACGCTAGAGGAGAGCGAACAATTTTTTTTAAGAAGAATTATATTCGTTTAGTGTCTCGAGGCGGCTGATCGGCGAAACAGGTGGTCTGGCCTAGGAAAGAAAACCATCTATTTCTAGAAGGTCACCGTAACTCACCCTACTTTTTGTGTGTAAACAGTCTCTCACGCGTTTGCCGCCAAGTCATGATTGCATTCTACAACATTTTCAGTTCAGGTCGTTCAGAATGAGTGAAAAGTGTTTAATTTGTGATATTAATAGCGACAGTGATATTGATGATAATATAAGAATCGTTAAAACGGCTACTGCAGTAATAATGAAAGACATCCAGTCGAAAGTCTACGATTTGTCGAGCTACCCTCCAAGCAAAGAGTTTTTGAATGATGCCAAAGATTTGGTACCTGACACCCTCGCTGGTTTTATGAAAGCTCTTATCCCACAGAAGAAAAGTGGTTACACCTTCTTCATTTGCTGTAAAGAACACTTAAAGAATTTGTGAAAACTGCGCAAAACATTTCACTAACGCCTAGTGAATAATTGGTGTCGTTTGATGTAGTGTCTCTTTATCCAAGCGTTCCAGTGACTGAAACTATAGAAATGATAAAATAGTGGTTAGTGAGTAACAGTTTAAGTGATAGTGAAGTTCGTGAATTTTTATTACTCATAAATTTATGCATGTGTCTAAACAGTTTCCAATTTAATAACAAGTTTTATGTACAAGATGAAGGCAGTGCTATGGGTAACCCCCTGTCTAGTTTTATTGCTAACTAAATAAACACTAAAAAATCTATAAAGTATTATCCGCGAGTGTGGCTTCGTTTTGTGGATGACATTTTTGCAGTGTTTGACAAAATTGAAAATCTTGAAGAATTTTGTGATATAATTAATGGATTTTACCCGACCATAAAGTTTACTACAGAAATAAATTGAAAAAGACTTCAACCTTCCGTTTTTAGATGTCGATGTGTATAGGAAAAACAGTGAATTGTCGTTTAGTGCATATAGAAAGCTCACACATACAGACAGATATATAACTGAGAATTCACACCATTCACCGGCACATAATAGAGCTTCTTTTAATTCAATGGTTCACAAATTAGTTAATTTGTCGTTAACTAAGGAAAACTATGAGAAAGAATTGAAATATATTTATAGTGCTGCGATATTTAATGGTTATTCTAAAGAATTAATAAACAACATAAAAAATAAAACGAAGAAAATAAAATTCAAGAAAATTAAGGAATCGAGATCTACCATGGAAAGCAACAAACTCCAACAACGATGGGTCAAAACAACGTTTGCTCCACCTCCACCGTTGTCTCATATTGTTAAAAAATCGCTAGCTAAATATGCAAATTTAAATGTAGCTGAGAGTAACCTTGGTTAAATGTTAAGAAATCCTAAAGTTAAAATTCATAAACTGGACAAATCTGGAATTTATTGTATAAACTGTGAAATGTGTCCGAAGAAATATATAAGCCAAACCAAAAGAAGCATGAAGACAAGAATTAAAGAACATTTTTCTCATTTAAAGTACAATAGGCCAGATGAATCTGCTGTGGCTAAACATTGTTTAGAAGAGAACCATCATTTTAAAATAGAAAACTTTGTATTATGAAAAATGTAACTAAACTTAACACAGTAGATGCTTGGAAACTTTTTAACTATATTAACAAACACAGTAAAATAATTGTAAATAATTAATTAGGACCCATACAAAATTCTATCTATATATATATAAAATTCAATGTATGTCTGTTTGTCCTTTATGCGTTACCAAACCGTCCATCCGATTGCTTTGAAATTTTGCATAGTAACACAGGTTAACCCTGGGAAGGTTTTAGGCCATTTACCAAAGTCCTAGGACATTAGTGGCCCTCAAAGTTTCAATGTTATTCTTATGGAAGGTCAATCTTAAGGAAGAAGAAGAAATATTTCTTTTGATTTTATCAGAAACAGCTGTTCGTATGAAAAGCTTTAAAAGAGCTGATTTTAATCAACAGCTGATTTTGATCAACAACTGATTTGGATCAAAAACTGAATATAATTTTAGGTTAGGTAAATCAAGCAATGAGCAGAATCCCATTATAATTTACATCGGCCCTCAGGGATACGAATTACAGTCTTTCAAAGTTTCAAATTAAGCAATAGCGAAACAATGCCGGGTCAGCTAGTATTAATATAAAAATAATGTATTGTTTGAGATTATTATTAGGTAGTAACTTGTTTAGTTATATAGTTAATGTTAGGCTAGTTATAATAATGCGAAGCAATTGTTAACGCCTTACTAATGTAATGTAGTCTTAAGCCACGCCCCTTTGAATTCTGTATAAATACGGGTCATGAAACACAGTAATTATTACTGTGTTTTGTAATTTCTTCTGTAATAGTACAGATTGTCAAAATCAGTATGTCATGGTTTGTATCCCAGTTTTACATTGATAAATCAATCAACCGTTGATTAAATGTACATTTAACCAAATGATAAAATTTCACAAATAAAATTTATTGAACTACATATGTTTTGCCGATAGGCAAATGTATTTAGATATTTGTTTTATTTCTATTACTTACCAGAAGATGCCTAAAGGTGAAACATAAGCTCAATAAATTTTTGTGTGAAATTTTACCATTTGGATATTTGTATCCTATTATGGAGTTCCACAATGCATCAACTGTTTTTACTTAAATTTAAGTACATTTTATTTTATTTTTGAACTACATTGTTGAAAATTTATTGTAAAATTGTACAGTGATCACTTAGATTAGAAAATGTCTTCTTAAATTTGAAAAATGAATGAAAAGATATTAATGGGAATACAGTAAAGTTTTAATAAAGCAAACCTTTCTTTTACTTAATTAGTAATTATATGATTTTTATTTAATTTTCCTGCTTAAAAATTCTGAACTAAATCTCTACAATGTCACAAATATTATTTCGAATATCAAATAAATTTTTACCTGAGTTTCTACGTGTATAAGAATTGTTTTTTCTAGATTTTCTCCCTGCTATTACTTCTTTGTCATCAATAAGATCAACATAACATATCCCAACACGCATTCTTCTGCCTACTTGTCCACATTCACTGCACTCAGACCATTCTGTCCATTGGGTACTAAGTGTAATAAATAAGTTTGAGATAGTACTAGGAGGCAATGCATGAGGTTTAGGTGCAGTGTCAGGATGTACCTAGTTCAGATGAAAAGATAAACTGATTTTAAAAACTTATATAAACGATGGGTTAGAAATAAATAATTAAATGAAACCATACACATCAGACCTGGTGTCAAATCCAGAAATTCTGATATTTAGCTGAGTTGTTTATGATGTTGGCCCATGAATAATATAATCAAAGTTTCTTGAGCGCCCAACACCATATTGTCAAAAATCCAAACAAGGACGATATTTATCAAGAAGTATTGTTTTGCTCCTTTTACTAATTATTATTTGAGGATCTTATGAAAGAAAATGAACGATTATTTTAATTTTAATTTTTTTTAAATGTGTTCAAAATTAAAATATACTTTCTTGTAATTCGGTCAGGGCTAGATTTGCAAAAACATATCTGCCCAAAACTACCACATCACAATATGTTTCAATTTATTGTACAAAATATAATAACAAATTAACTGTATTAAAAAAACAAAATATATAACAAAACTTCTTATAACTTCTACAGAATAAAAAGAAAAACTTTATTATTTAAAAAAAAAAAAAAATGTATGGAATTGATTAAAATAAAATTACATTTTTTTTAAATAAAGTAAATGAAATAATTACACTGAAACCTCGTTTATCCGAAATTTATGAGACCAAACCATTTCCGGATAAACGAAATTTCCGACAAACTATCGCTGGGACCGGGATCTGATGTAGATTTTTAATTCAAATGGTCTACGCACATCTCATGAGTCAGCGAGAACTGATGAGTTACGAAGAGCCTAGCCTTTAGGGCGAAGAGTGGTAGGAAGAGATAGGGGCCGGTCACTCAACTTGCAGTTGTCTAAAACGTAACAATAAAGATGACGCCAGGCCTCTTGCAGATAGGTACTATTAGGGGTACATTTTACGACCCTTATTGTCCCGAGTTCAAACAATACTTTAATATGTTAGTAACAAAGGGACAGATAAATAACAATACTTCGTGGTTCAGTGGTAATACTTATTTTAACATTGATTTATTTGTACGCCTTTGCAATTATAGATAACATCCAATTTCTCACATTAGCCTCCACTTATGCTACATACATTTCCTTTACTAGATATTACGTTCGTAGGACTAACTGGATCAAGAACTCGGTAAACAAAGCTACTGAATTTATTTCAAACTTTTGACTCCAAACTCAATGTGATATCGATAGACTAAGTATTCTGTTTACTCACTCATATCTCATTTTACTGCAGAACCGGTCTCGTCCTTCAATCTCGTGTAGACTTCTCATAGTGATGACCTGACTCGTGCTCAGGTTAGTTTACCTGAACTAATTTAAAATTCTCCTCCATTCGCATCTTATTATCTACTTTATTCGCCATCATTTACATCTACTAATTCAAATTGTCATTTATATTACATCATAATTTAACACAAAGAATTTTTAGTAATGAGAACTGTGGGTCCCTTCAAACCTCTTCAACGTCCATTGGAATATGGGAGAGGGCATTTCCCGAAGAAAATCTGCCTACATGGTTGAAATTCCTACAAAACCACAAAATATTGTTAAAAATGTTCGAGTCAAAAAACCCCTTAAATTTTGAAAAGCTGTATTTTGGAAACTATTTGGTCTTCAGAGTCAGTTCTGTCTGGTCTCAAATTGTAGCAAATTTAATCTACTTTTAAAATGTTTGAAGTAGTTATTATCATAAAAACAGTCCTTCAGAGTTAAAATCACAAAAAACTGTAGAAAGGTCGATAATTTCATGGATTTTTAATTTTTGACAATGTTGCGTTCGGCGATTGAGGTTGGAAACTTTGATTATTCATTGGGCCAATATCATAAACAGCTCAGCAAAAATCTGAACTACCGGATCTGACATAAGGTCCCTTTCAGGTGACAAGGTTACCGGACTAATAGTGCAAATCAAGAATTTAATGTGTATCTGTGGGAAGCGATATGGACCCTTTCTACCACTTCCTTTAGAGTACAGTATGTTATCTTTTGCAGTTTTAATCTACCCATTTAATCTACTGGTCTAAGAAATTCTTCCTCGATCTCATAAGAAATTTCTAATGATAGTTGTTTGCTACTGGTACACAGTCGGTTATTTAGAAAAGTTTATTCACATTTAACTATTTAACAGTGAAAATCACAGTCTAATCAGTTAAAATTATGCTTAAAAAAAAAAATAAACATTGTAGTGACCCTGAATTATTGTGGTGGGAAGGTAGGGCTTAATTATAATTTTGATCAGTATTAGATATTCTTTTAACGGCCAGCGTCCGATGTATCGGACATCTCCTAAAATATTCATGTGATAGTTAACATATAATTCTTGTTTAAGTACAACAACAGTCTTACAGTGAACCAAACAAGTTAGTTACTGTGATATCTATCAATTTATCAAAACACATATTTGACGATTTATCAAAAAAATATTTCTAAATGTTGTCTTTTGTGCTCAATTTGTTTTAGAAAAGTCAATACCAAATTAGGTTTTGATAGAATGGTCTAATTTTTGAATTTATATGAATGTGTCTATTTAACAAATTAAAAATATTTCCCATAAATAAAATATGTTTTTTTTTCATACCACTTCTACAGTTCAAAGTAAAAAATTAAAAGATTTTTCTAGTTTTTACATGATTAAAAATATAAGCGAGGATAAATGTTAATTATTTTTCAAATAATAATAAAGTAGATTTAATTGTCTAAAATAACAAAAGAAAAACCATTAAGTTTGATTGATAAATACAAATGTTACTATGTATAATCTAAAAACATGGAAATTTACTGATTCAAGCCTTGCCTCTTTTGGGAAGTACCGCCGTGCCAGGCTCTGACCGGCAAAGGCTTATTTTACTTCAAAATTAATTTCAATTTGTAAAATTTAAAAGTATGGCAAATGGTTCTAGTTAAAATATTTTTGATATACTATTTGTTGGTGTACATTGTCTTACTTCAACAAAAGTTTCATTGTCAAATACATGTACGATATAAGGAGATGCTGTAGTGTTTCCCTGTCTGCAAACATATAAACCTGCTTGAGAAAGAAGAATGTTAAAGATATATAGACTGTCATCATGTGGCGAAGTAACAATAAATTCATCTATCATTAATACTTGTGCTTCTGATATGGACAGAGTGTCTGAGAAGTACCATTCTATTTCATTATCTATGTCTCTTGGGGATGTACATATTTCACAGATCAATCTGTAATCAAACAGAATTTAAATTTACAAAAATAATGAATTATTTTGATAGTAAAATTGTATACTTGAATCTACAATATTTCATCAACTTATGTTCGTAATGTTTTTAAACAATTTTGGTTGTGAGCTTTTAATAATTATGGTTTGAAATATTGAAGGTTTTAAAAGAATGTAATTTTTAACTAAGTTAAACTTTTTCAGTTTTATTTATCCAATCTTCTAGAGCATTATCTACACACAAATTTGGGTAGTATATTTTGATTCAAAATTTGTTTTATTGTCAATTTTCCTCTTATTAATTAAAACTATTATAAAATATATTACTATTAAATTATTTTGCCCTAAATACTATGGTTGTTATATTTGTTCTTTGGCTTGTCTTCTAATAAATTAATAGCAAACTAATTTCACACTTTGGTGTGTTTGGTATTTTCATGTAGAATTCTTCACCTAAGCTTTATAATATATTTGAGAGCTAAATAAAAAATGTTTACTTATAAACACTTTTACCAACTTCAGATAACCACCAAGCAAAGCAACAATAGCTGATGGAACAATTCTCTTTTTCAGTCCCATTGTTTCAACATGTGTGCGTTGACAATTGTAATATTGTTCCCATAAATTATGAATTTGTTTCAATTTATCTGTATTTCCTTGAGGGTAGTCGAGTTCAGAATTGGGAGTGAAAGTCATTTGGCCACCATCATTTTTTTCAACAACACCCTTGATGTTTGACTTAAGGTTATTTGCTTTGTTTTTCAGGTCGTGAATTTTTTCTTTCCATGATCCACCTTGACAGTAGTGTCTAATTTTAAATGAACAACATATTGCCATAAATAACAAAAAATAGCTCATTATTTATTAATATCAATTTCATAATTATTTTACATAATATCCGGTTCATTGAAGGTCTTTAAAAAGGTCCATACAATTTCAGTTTAAAAAAAATTTGTTGTTAATATTATCCATAAAAAACACAGCTGTGGTTATATCTGTCAGCTGATTGAAAGTTATTTAATTAATTATAATATATCAATATAAATTATAACATTAATTTGCTATTTCATTAGTTTTACAATAACATCCTGAGTACAGACTTTATAAAAACAAATTAATATATTTAAATATTATTGTAATTGTTTCATGCTCTCAAGTTCTCAAATATTCCTTACTTTTAATGGTAAATACAATCGGGGTTAATAGTAATTTTAATGTATAAAGAGATTTGTTTTTATTATATTAAGAGGCCAATTTAGGTAAAATTTTATTAGGTTAGGATTTGGAGTCATTTTTATTTGGATAATTAGATTTGATTAATTTAAAAATATGTTTAGTTAATGTAGATGATAATATTATCTGAAGTTGTAAGCATAATTGGATATAAGCAACATTGTTTTTTTTTATTCTGTAAATTGAGCCTACTAAAAAAATGTAGTTTGAGCTTATTATTGTGAATTTGTATTTTGCCTTTAGTACTAAGTCTGATTTGAAATTAATTTAAAGAAATTATGGAAAAAATTTGCACTAATATTTTTAATCTAATTGCTTAAAACAAATTAAGCAAACAAATAGTTATAATTCTCAGTAAAGTATTTATGAATTTCACAAACAAGATTTATTATGCTTTCTGGTTGAAGCCTGTTACACAATTTTCAGCGAGACCTGATACATTTAGTTTCTGTTGAAAACTAGTATTTCTAGACTAGTACTCCAAGGAATGGTTTGAGCTTATCAGAAAAAGATATTTTGTTAAAATAATAATTTGTACTCTACTATGGTAATACATTTTGTAGTAGTTTTTCTTATTATTACCTTTTGTTAATTTTAGTTTTTATCATTTGATACAGTTTGTTTATTAAGGTATATATAAAGTTATTTAAAATTTTGTAGCGATTGCAATTTAATTACTATCATCTACCCTCAGTTATTGAATTGTTTAAAAACTGTCAAGATAATAATTCTGCATCTTTGTTATTTTAGGAAAACAACAACACCACACCTTATTCAAACCCAGAATTAGACATGATCACTAAGGATATAGAGGAATTAGTACGTGAAAAACAGTCTTTAGAGAGTGAAATTCTACAGAAAGAAGCAGACATTAAAATTAAAAATGGGGAAGTCAAAAGCTTACAGGTTTGTTGTTTATTAGCATATTTAAAACTTTAAAACATGTTATAAGATAAAATAAACTTTGGAATTTAAAAACATGGTACCTATCAACTGAGAAAATCCGGGAAATTGTAAATTAGGCAGGAATTATACGTACCCAGAAAATATGGGAAAGGTAGGAATTTCAATCAAAATCTGGTAAAACTAAAAGATAGTGTAAGGCAACTACATTGACTACTAAATAATAAATTATACCAATTGAAAGTGATTAACTGTGCTTCAGATATCAAAAAAATTTATTCTTGATTCATTTTGTACGGAGCATTGAGAAAAAGTATAAATCCTTTCATTTAATAAGTGCAATCAATCCAGCAACTGCCGCGTTCATTCTTAGACTCACTAGTACCGCAATCCATTTTAGGAACGCAATAAGTGTGATCGGGTTTGAGTTTCCACATATGTTGAATTTTTTTAACCACATTTTTTGGCTGTGCAAATCTGTATTTCATTTTAATATTTCATAAAATATAGTAATTAAGTTCAAGTACTTATAAATAGTGCAAACATTTTTTGATTTTTAGAAATTTTTTATTCAGATTTTTAGTAGCCTATGTACACTACAACCTTGTTTATCCGAAATTCGTTTATCCAAAAATTTAGTATATCCGGACAAAATTTAAAAAAATTTTTTAATACTGTAAATATTTTGTTATACAGTAATTGAGATGGTCATCACAACTTCCCTTGATTTACTGTCATAATTATAATGTATTGTTTTGCAAGAAATACAATACGATGCAATAAATTGACTGTAATAACAACAGCTAACATTGTAATTTAGCCCTAACTAGCTGACCCGTGCTAAGCATTCACCTTCTAACTTACTTAAATCCCACTTAATTAAAGTACACACCGTATATTTAGTATCGTGCGTATACTATACGATACTAAATATGCAATTAATTAAAAATATCAATGTAGTGGCGTAACGGTAGCTCTCCAACTGGGTATTGTTATCGTCAGTGTTGCCAACGCCAGGAAAATATCCCTACAACTTACTTGATCTTACATCACTGTCACTTTCGGATACTTTATTTCTTCTTTTTTTTTCGTATAATTGTATTTTGTCTATTTTTCCGGTGTAGCGGTTAAGGAAAACTTTAAAATGATGCCTCATTCATGTAATTTGATGATGTATTAAGGAAGTTATGGCGTACCGACAAAAAATGGCCTTGGAAATAATATATGTGATACTGGTAAAAAATGCCAAAATTGGTTTATCCAAAATTTTGTTTATCAGGAAAGGGTCTGGTCCCATCAATTTCGGATAAACGAGGTTTCAGTGTATTTAAAACATTTTTTTTAGGCCTAGTATATATTTTCGATATTTTGTAAAACTTTTGCCCAGATATTTCTTGTGAGCATATCACGCACCTCATTAACTTTCACAGGCTATGGGTCCATATGGACATATTTGTTCCTTATGCTTGAACTAGTATTGTCTTTGGTTTATTAACTAAAAAAATGAAGTAGTTCATACAAAAAAGTGCATTAGAATTTTGTTTTATTTCATCAAATAAACGAGTTAGTTTTCAAATTTTTTGTCAATCTAAATTGCTACAAACTAATTAGCCTAGTGTTATTCATAAAATGTCACCTTCGACATAACATTAAACTTCAAAGTTTGATTTGGTTGCAATAAAATTAACATTTCTGGACATGCAAATTTGCAGTTTAACTGTAATATTTCATCAAATACGGGCAAACAAGTTCCAATACCAATAGTCAAACTGCAACAAACATTTTTTTTACACACACGTTGAAAATTATCAGATTTTATCAACAGTCAGTTTGCAATCAAATTTGCTATCAATAGCAAATAGGGAAATATACAATTCATTATGTTAATTTGACTTTTTATTATTATCATTACTATTATTTGTTTATTATCGCTGTATTAACTATCATAACAAGAGCAAAGTGAAATCTACATTTATAACTTAAAAAAGTGTTGAGAGCTAAAAACATTGACAGTGGGTGGAGTGTAACAAGTAAAAAGGCAGTGACAGCTAAATTGTCTGGCTAATGCGAAAAGATATTATCAATAAGTATAAAAAGATGATTATCACAGAACCACAACAAGGACACTTACTGAAGACACATAAGTTACATTTGAAGAAGTAAAGAATGTTAAAAATGTATAAGGCAGTGGATTCCGGGGAATCATCTCAAAAAAGGAAAGGAGTCCTTCTTCTACAGTTAGATGCCGGACAAGGAACATGTATGTAATTATGCCTGTTGAGTAAACATTTTTCAAAGTAAAGATTCATCGAAAGTTCAAGACGTTTAATCATTTTATTAACTAGCATCGTCTAGTGAAATATTTTAATAAAAAGTCTACGAAAAAATAAATAGATTCAAAAGATTTGGGTAAGTATATTAACATGCGTTCATCGTATACAAGGTGATTAGTATTAACATCACGTTATCTAATGAAGAAAGAAACTGAAATCATAAAGTATGCTATATTTGTCACACTAAAATCAGTTTATGTCAGGTATTTATGCCAATTTTCTCTTGATAAAAGCTCTCAAAGAACATTCATAAATACTTAAATACAAGAAATACATAAATTAAGTGTCAGGTATCAAGGCACTTGATAAATTGATAATCTTTATAATTTTAGGCTAAGTGTTATTATTTCTTTGTTTTCATGTTTATGTGTACAATAAATTCCGAGTTTCTTTTTCCAATGGAAAGGACTAATTTATTGCTGTATCACTAACCATCACTTAAGTATCCTTCAGGCTTAGAATCACAACTTGTGGTAAAAAAGTAATAGGCCTATTCTAAAGGCAGATAAAAAATAAAATATTAAAATCACATACTATTTCATTTTAGATTTTTTTATGTAATGCAAAAGTTGCAAATTTTAGCATTTATATATAAGTTTATCTGTAATCTGTTTATGCAATCCTTTTTTTTCAAATGTTGTGAAGTCCGCGGTTTTTGGATTACCCAGTCTTCCAGTTACATAAAATTACAAAATAAAACTAAAACTGTTTTGATCACCAGTTAGATCACGAACACACAAGACTTAAAACACAAAATATAAATAAGAAACAAACACATGTTGCCCAGGCAAGGGAATGTTCTTGTGTTGTAATTATTCATTTATAACCTTTGATTATATTATTTATTGTAAGCTGGTTGAACCATTTTATGTTTAACTCCTGGATGCATTTGTAATTTTGACAGTCTCACTAGTGAGCAAAATAGTTTTAGTTTTTTAGCCGAATTTTCGAAGAAAATAAGAGCTATTACACTCGACCCAACTTGAAAACGGTTGGTCGGAGAAGGCTAAAATTTGGTTTCTATCCGTTTCAGACCATTTGGAGACTATACCCAAAAATCATTACTTTATATATATATATATATATATATATGTTTTATTCCCGGATTTTTAAGGGGTAGTAAAAATGCTTCAAAATTTCTGATTTTTTGGTCAAAGGGCCTTAGTGCGATTCTTCAAAAGGTACTTTTTTTGTTTTTCGATCCGTTTCAAAATGGCGGAGTTATACAGTTTTTTCGTTTTTGGGTAGGAATTTGAGGGGTAGTTTTTTAACAACCTTGCTAAAAGGTAGTAAATATGCTTCAAAAATGATGAATTTTTTGTGAAAGGGTCCTTGTAGGATTTGAAAGGTACATATATTTTTATTTTTTGAATTGAAACAAAAAATGGCGGCCTATTTGTAGTAAACCCAAAATGGCAAAGTTAGAGCGAGGAAATTGCATGATATCTCCCTCTCATAAGCCCAAGTTCAATTTGTGAGTTATATGAGTCGAAAGGCAATTAAATTTACTATAACCTTGTGTAAAGGTGTTTTAGGTACACCTCCTGGAACAAGGAACAAAACTCATATAAAGATCCCAATAATCGACTTTTTCGCTATTTTTGTACGTTAATTGCGCATTTTCGCCCACTCATAAGCCCGAGTACATATTGTGAGTTATACCATTCAAAAGAAAATTAAATTTACTATAATCCTGTGTAAAGGTGTTTTAGGTACACCTCCCGGAACAAGGAACAAAACTCATATAAAGGTCCCAAAAATCGAATTTTTCACTATTCGTGTACGATAATTGCACATTTTCGCCCAATCATAAGCCCGAGTACATATTGTGAGTTTTACCATTCAAAAGACAATTAAATGTACTATAATCCTGTGTAAAGGTGTTTTAGGTACACCTCCCGGAACAAGGAACAAAACTCATATAAAGATCCCGATAATTGACTTTTTCACTATTCTTGTACGTTAATTGCGCATTTTAGCCCACTCATAAGCCCGAGTACATATTGTGAGTTATACCATTCAAAAGAAAATTAAATTTACTATAATCCTGTGTAAAGGTGTTTAGGTACACCTCCCGGAACAAGGAACAAAACTCATATAAAAGTCCCAAAAATCGACTTTTTCACTATTCGTGTAAGTTAATTGCGCATTTTCGCCCACTTATAAGCCCGAGAACATATTGTGAGTTATACGATTCGAACAACAATTAAGTGTACTATAATCCTGTATAAAGGTGTTTTTGGTACACCTTCCAGAACAAGGAACAAAATTCATATAAAGGTCCCAATAATTGACTTTTTCACTATTCGTGTACGATAATTGCGCATTTTCGCCCAATCATAAGCCCGAGTACATATTGTGATTTATTTAGCTATATAGTTCAAAAGGAAATTAAATTTACTACAATCCTGTGCAAAAGTAATTCAGGTACAGTCCCCGGAACAAGGAACAAAATTGATAGGAAACTCCCGATAAATGATTTTTTAATTATACATGTCAGGTTTTTGCAGAATTTCTCCCACTCATAAGCCCGTGAGAAATTTTTGAGATATATCGTTCGAAAGGTAATTAAAGTTACTACAATACTGTGCAAAAGTTATTCAGGTAAAGTCCTCGGTTATGTGCAAAGGTAATTCAGGTACAGTACCCGGAACAAAGAACAAAATTGATAAGAATATCCAAATAAATGATTTTTTCACTATCCGTGTAAGGTTTTTGCGCAATTTCCCCCACTCATAAGCCCGTGTGCAGTTTTTGACCTATATCATTCGAAAGGTAATTAAATTTAATTCAATCTTGTTGTAAAGATAATTCAGGTACAGTCCCTGGAACAAAGAACAAAATTGATAGAAAGCTCCCGATAAATGATTTTTTCATTATCCGTGTAATGTTTTTGCACAATTTCTCCCACTCATAAGCCCGTGTGCAATTTTTGAGCTATATCGTTCGAAAGGTAATTAAATTTACTACAATCCTGTGCAAAGGTATTTCAGGTACATCCTCCTGAACAAGGAACAAAATTGATAAAAAACTCCCGATAAAAGATTTTTTCATTGTCCGTGTAAGGTTTTTGCTCAATTTCTCCCACTCATAAGCCCGTGTCCAATTTTGAGCTATATCGGTCGAAAGGTAATTAAGTTTACTACAATTATGTGCAAAGGTAATCCAGGTACAGTACCCGGAACAAAGAGCAAAATTGATAAGAATTACCAAATAAATGATTTATTTCACTATCCGTGTAAGGTTTTTGCACAATTTCCCTTGCTCATAAGCCCGTGTGCAGTTTTTGAGCTATATCGTTCGAAAGGTAATTAAATTTAATACAATCTGTTGCAAAGGTAATTCAGGTACAGTCCCTGGAACTAAAAAACAAAATTGATAGGAAGCTCCTGATAAATGATTTTTTCATTATCCGTGTAATGTTTTTGCTCAATTTATCCCACTCATAAGCCCGTGTGCAATTTTTGAGCTATATCTTTCGAAATGTAATTAAAGTTACTATAATTCTGAACAAAAGTAATTCAGGTACAGTCCCCGGAACAAGGAACAAATTTGATAGGAATCTCCTATATAATAAATGATTTTTTTCATTATCCGTGTGAGGTTTTTGCTCAATTTCTCCCTTTCATAAAAGCCTGTGTGCAGTTTTTGAGCTATATCGTTCAAAAGGTAATTAAATTTACTACAATCCTGGGCAAAAGTAATTCAGGTACAGTCCCCGGAACAAGGAACAAAATTGATAGTAAGCTCCAAATAAATGATTTTGTTATTATCCATGACAGTTTAAGCTCAATTTTTCCCACTCATAAGCCCGTGTGTAATTATTGAGCTATATCGTTCGAAAGGTAATTAAAGTTACTACAATCCTGTGCAAAAGTTATTCAGGTAAAGTCCTCGGAACAAGGAAATAAATTGATACGAAGCTCCTGTTAAATGATTTTTTCACTATCCGTGTAAGGTTTTTGCTCAATTTCTCCCACTCATAAGCCCATGTCCAATTTTGAGCTATATCGGTCTAAAGGTAATTAAGTTTACTACAATCCTGTGCAAAGGTAATTCAGGTACAGTCGCCGGAACAAAGAACAAAATTGATACGAAGCTCCAAACAAATGATTTTGTCACTATCAGTGTAAGATTTTTGCACAATTTCTCCCACTCATAAGCCCGTGTGCAGTTTTTGTGCTATATCGTTCGAAGGGTAATTATATTTAATACAATCCTGTGCAAAGGTAATTCAGGTACAGTCCCCGGAACAAAGAACAAAATTGATAGGAAGCTCCTGATAAATGATTTCTTCACTATCTGTGTAAAGTTTTTGCTCAATTTCTCCCACTCATAAGCCCGGTGCAATTTTTGAGTTATATTGTTCGAAAGGTAATTAAATTTACTACAATCCTGTGCAAAGGTAATTCAGGTACCATCCCCGGAACAAAGAACAAAACTGATAGAAATCTCCTGATAAATGTTTTTTGTATTATCAATGTAAGGTAATTACGCAATTTCTCCCACTCATAAACCCAAGTGCAATTTGTGAGCTATATCATTCGAAAGACAATTAAATTTACTATAATCCTGTGCAAAGATATATTTGGAACAATTTCCGCAACAAGGAACAAAATGCATAGGAATCTCTCATTATATAATACTAGGTATTCCCTGATAAGAAAATTCGGCTATAGTAATGCGGCAGTGCTGCTTACGGGTTTTTTTTTAATTAGTAATTTAATGTGACTAGAAAATGTGTGAAGATTACAAGTAATCTTATACTGACCAGTAAAGTTGTATTAATGTTATAATATTCCAATATGGGAGCTAACATAGTGAAAAGTCAGTCTACTGTAATTCAGTTTACACAATAAGACTTTATTTATATTTTTGTTGGTACAACATTTTATATTGTTTTTTTAAATAGAGGTACTGTAATTGTCATGTTTCCAATGTTAAGTAACAAGTGCTCAATTTTACAAAAATTGCATATTACTAAAAATTGTTTTGGAAAACCATGACTGGGTTTGAATGACATTTTAATTATTTTGCAGTCTCTGTGCAACAAGTGTTGGTTATATAAATTTCATTTTTTAAATACTGCAACCATCTAGTTTTGCAATTAATCTATAATTAATTATATACTTAAAATCTACATAAAGTACACATGATTATGTACAAAACAATTTTAAATAGAACAGTGGATAAAAAAATAATATTTCAGAATTTAAAAATGTGTTTATGAGTTTAGTAATCTGATTTCCCCTCCTAGAAGTAAATACTATTTATTATTCAGCATGGGAACTAGGGGAATTTGTGGATCAAGAATTAGAATCCCACCTTCTGTGTTTAGCAAGGCTATGTTAGTGTGTAATATTGTTTTCTTGTTTTATTTTTAACAGATACAACCATGAATAATTTAAACATGATGGCATTAAACCTGTATATCAGTACAGCGTAAGCTTTACGTCTGATACTAACTGACCCTGTTACAAACCAAAGTTTAGAGGATAAATTAGTTTATTTTTTAATTATATTTTTATTGTTTAATTATAATTATTTATTCTAAGCTGGTTGAACCATTTTATATTTAATACTTTTGGATGGTCAGTGAAATATGTTACTAATGCTGACTCTAATTTATCATGTAATCACACCCTTAAAAACCCACCAGGCGCACAGTATTTGATGTGATATTTATGGGAAAATGTATTTCAATCATACTCCTTGTGTGCATCAACCCTTTGTGGACTTAGTTCTCTTGATAATTTTGCTCCACATACTGATGTGAGAGGACTTCAGCGGCAGTCTTTCTTTACTACTTTATTTGGAGCATATGCTTCATTAACATCGGCAGCCCTTTAGGTGTGGGGTTAGTTTATCTGACTCCAAAGCTTGAGGTAGCCAGTTCAATTTTGAATATACCATGACGTTTGTGTTGGAATAAAAAAAGTGGATTTTCAGGCGATGATAGTTTGATGAAATAGTAAGAGTTTATCTTTTAAAAACAAATCTATCAACATCATTGCTCTTTTTTCTGTTGTTTTCGACATCCTGTTTTCCATTGGCCATCATTTGGGGATGTCCTAATTAATGCAACCTTTATTATTCTTCAAATCTCACAATATCTTCATTTTTTTCGGTTTTTATTTATTTAGGGTTAATCTCTTAAATAATTTTTTTATAATTTACGATGTAACTATAATAAATTAAATAGTAAATAGGTTGTCACCTATTAATATGTTTTATTTTTTATTTTTAGGGTGAACTGGACACGTTAGCAGCAACTCTCAAACAGTTAGAAAGTCAGAAGGGTGAAGCGCAGAAAAGATTAAATGACTTAAAAAACCAAGTAAGTATTTAGATGTCGCTTCTGGAATTAGTAAAAGTTAGCAGTTCAGGTTCAGGATTTCTAATTGTAACCGATTATTAACTTGGTAATGAGGAGCACCAAATAACATAAGCACATTAGTTTTAATTGTAGTGTTATATTTGGAATTTTTAAATAATAATATTTTTTAGAGAAGAAATGGTTTATATGTTTGTTGTTCTAAGCTTTGTTTGTTATTTAGCATTGTTTTAGAAGTAGTTTCAGTAGAGTCCCACTAATCCGAACCCCGCTAATCCGAAAATCCGCCTATACCGAACAGAGTTCAGAAAAAATATCTATATTTTAAACTTAAAAAACAGGAGAAATTAAAAAGACGTTTGTTATAATTTAGTGTAGCACTTTCACCTTTGTCTAATCTTTTTAACACGTCAAGTTTTCTTTTAAAGTATACGTCTTCGTTTACTTGCCATGTTTAATGTTTAACAGTTGACATCAAGGACTACGAACAAATAAAAAAGGCACAGTGACTCGGTAAAGTAACTCAACACTCACGGAACAAAGATTTACAATAAATTTGTAATAAGCGCACACAGTTTATCAAACTCCCCTAGAGTAAACACTAAACTAGATACGACTAGACTAGTGCTCAGTGCAGTGATTCATAAATATGTTTGAAACGCGGGAGGGAGAGGGGTAGGTAATGTCTCGGTGCTATGAGTCATCGAAGGAAATG
>JAGFPH010002772.1:44168-58962 GCA_018207615.1 Philaenus spumarius
CAAGTTTTTATTGGTTTGTGTGTGTTGAAACATGTGTTGGTTCAGTATATGTCTAACTTAAAATATTATTTTGTACTAAAAGCTGGATATCCGAATCAATTGTTTTATCTGATATTTTATTCAATTGGTTGCTATGGAAATGAATGTAAATACATTCAAGAAGTTGTTTCAACAGTCTACTAGGCCTAACCTAAAATTATGTTTAATTTACTATAACCCTTTTAAGGCCAGGCAAAAAAATAACATTCTTTCCTAAAAGAGCCAGTGATTAACAGCACTTGTAAGCCAAAAAGGCCAGATGAAAATGGGCGTTTTGTCAAGTTGTTATAAAAATTAGTGTAACTGATCTAAAAATACTACTACAGTTGTACTTTTAACTTTA
The DNA here is from genome assembly GCA_018207615.1 of Philaenus spumarius. Taxonomy (NCBI): domain Eukaryota; kingdom Metazoa; phylum Arthropoda; class Insecta; order Hemiptera; family Aphrophoridae; genus Philaenus; species Philaenus spumarius. The sequence goes on from JAGFPH010002772.1 coordinate 44,551, forward strand.
TTTTACTTGTAAGATTATGGACTATAGATCTAATTAAAAATTAAAAAACAAATTTACAAGTTTTTTGGGGATTAATAAATTTTTATTATTTTTATTTTATTTTTTACTTTAGAGTCAAATAGGTATAACTAAAAAAAATATTATAGAGTTTAAATAGTTGCTTTCTAATACATTGATTTATTCTGTTCAAATACTGAAAATTTCAAGAGAATATCTTAATAAATACTTTGTCTGGTCTATATAAACAAAAGATGTTTGTGGGCGTAATTTGTCGTATAAGTTAGGTAAACTCTATACAATAAAGAAGATTTTTCACTTCATCAGTAAAATTTGCCTTTGTTTCTTGAACTTCTCTAATCAATGTATCTTCACTAATTGGTGAAACACAACACCGTTTTTTACTCATACTGAATAAAACAAACACTAAACTATAAAAAACTACAAAAACAAATACTAAGTCACTAAACACACAAAAAATATAACCCTATAAATACTTGCACTGACGTAAACAATGAACAAGTGAATGTAGGCAATGATATTGGTTCTAAAACTCCCAGCTATCAAATAAAGGCCAAACGAAACACTAAACTACAAAAAATTAAACAAATACAAATACTAAAACACTATAAACACAAAAATATAACCTTATAAATACTTGCACGGACGTAAACAGCGAACTACTGAATGTAGATATTGTTCTACTACTCCCAGCTGTCAAATCAAGGCCTACTCGATTTCTTGAATAAACAACACATTTAGATGAAAATAAAAAAGCTTAATCTCGATTTGATTACTAGTAACAAGCAATTTGATTCTTTCCTTTTCACTACAAACAAAATTTAATTAAAATAGTAAAAAAATAAGTGTGTAATCACTAAAAGATTAACAAGCCGATATATACGCTCGCGGCCGTTTTGGCGTTGTATTTGTTGAGCCGATATTTCGGCTCATGGCCGTTTTTAGAAGTATTTTTGTAAGCCGATATATCGGCTCATGGCCGTCCATTATTTACATTCACAAAAGCAGCTGGATTAGTTTGTTTCTTAATAAACAGCTGTTTTGTATAGAAATGGCTTTTAAATTCGTTCCATGTTAATCTTGTGGGGAAAACCTGACCTTTGAGATTACCTCATACCAGTAAGGATAAGAATTTTTTACATCTAAAACCTTATGGCAAAATTTCGAAATGAGACGAATTTTTTGACAACTCAAACATTAAATTTGGTTTAGAAATAAGGGAGGAGTTGTGTTATTCCAGATGTAATATGCTTAAATGTTTTACACCTATCAGTATCTATAAGGTCTATAGTATTTAAATGTATCTTGAAAGGTTATATTATGGTTTACTATTTTGTGTAAAAGTGTCTTTTTTACGCAGTGGAAAGTTTTTATATTTACCTCATATTTTTAATTATTATGAATATTAAATTTACATTTTAATTGGAAATGAGATGTATGGGTGTGGTTTTATGCCAAACTGGAGTTTTACTATGAAATGTTTACCATGCAATATTTGTTTGTATAGTCGTTTGTTTAGAATTTTAATGAAATTTGTGGTCTTGTTATCCACAAGTCTGACTTAGTTGTCTAATGTTCATTAATTTTATTACAAGCTGAATAACTTACATTTATTTTATCTTCCATTTCTATTCAGCTTATAATATGGAATAAATGGCTTATTAAAGTTATCTACATCTGTGTCAAACTAACCATAAAGATTTATTATGAGGCGTTTATGCAGGGACATTTGCTGTCTTATCTGTACTCTCTTATCACTGTCATGTATGCCTAGATATTGTGTTTTTGACTCCACGCTGTCAACAGTAATATTTAATCCTTATATGTTTAGCCAGCCTCTTATACAAATAAGCAGTTAGTATAGATTTGTATGTGTAAGAAATTGCTATCAAAAATAACGTTTTCAACCAAATAAAATGGTTCTGGGTGAATTTAAACCGCTATCCCAAATCAATTCCAACAAAAATTTTGAGTTTTCGTATTTCTTTATACATTATCTTTATACACCATGGATGAAGAAGATTCAATTGATAGAGTTTACCTATTTTAAGATATTTCCATTTAGACAAGACTTAAAAAATGCAATCATAAAAAAAGTAATTATTTATGTTATGTAATAAAGGTGGTGTAATTGAAAGTTCATTCTTTAAAACTGTTCATTAAAATAATCATAAATTAAAAGTCTGGTTGTAGACTAAATTCGGCCCAATTTGGGGGAAGGGGAGAAGGTAGAGATTTTTCAGTGCAAATTTTCATATAGGACACTAGCTGGCCCGATCCAGCTTTGCAAGGATAGACAAATAAAAGTAAAAAAAATATATATCAATAAATATATTATAATATACTATGCATTTCTTATGGGGATTTTTAGTAACTTTTTTAAAAACTTTTTCTCTCCTTCAAAGTAGCCTACTCCCCTCCTCTATTTACATACTTGTTCTAGAGGTGTTTCTACAGTAAAACCTCTCTAATCCGAACCTCTCATATCCGAAACCTCCGATATCCGGCGTAGTAAAAAATAATAAATATACCGGTATCTATCAAAAATGAATATTTTTGACTAAATACTGCAGTAGCGAATGATGTTTTTGAGTTGGGCTGTAAAAAGTAAAACAAAGGAATTCCGTCGGGACTCCCATAAAAATCATAAATCACGGGTAACGTAAATCCAACAAGTTTTACCCGATTTCAAACAAATAAAATTATTACTTTAAAGTTTAAATACTTTTGTTACCGATCTATAAAATGTGTTATTTTTCTTCACAGTAGACACCCTAATTCTATAGACACGATAACAAACGAATCAATAAGAGTTTGACCTTGAGCCTACTCTAGACTTCTTGTGTACAAATTAACAGCCTACGCATGAATAAAAATAAAACAAGAAGCGTTTACTTAAGAAAGGAAACAATTGCCTAAAAAATTTTACTGGGGAAAATGTCTACTTACATAAAATTAATAATGTTTTACATTTTCCCTACTGATATTTATTGTTAAATGCTGAATTGAGTTAAAATACAGAGAATGCGATTGCAAATACCGGAGATTACATTCACGGAGTCTATACGAGAACGGGCAGTTCTGACAACTGAGTATTTCTTGGTATCGGTAATCGGTATCGAGTTTCGGCTATCGATTCTTGATACCGATACAAAAGCTAAAGTATCGGTGGTATCGAAAATCGGTATCGAGAATCGACCTATCCCTAATTTCAACCAATTTACCCATATTAAAAAAAACCTCTCTCAAATCCGGATTTTTTGATATCCGGATCGCCCGGCGCCACATTGATCCGGATATAAGAGGTTTTACTGCTGTACTTCTATAAATTCTTAATGTCATTAATGCTGTCAAAACAACTTCTTTTTAGTACTAATTTTAATTTTGGGATTAAGAAAAAGCCACAGGAAGCAACGTCTTTAGTAGAGGGAGGTTTGGGAGGGAGAGACATCTGAATTTTGGCACAAAACTTGCAAATCGACTATCCACATTGTCATAATGTAGAAACCATGAGTTTATTTTGCTACAAATGTAGTCTATTTTTGTGAATAGTTTCACACAAAACCTTCAAATTGCCTTTGTTGACTATTTAACCTTGAGGCAAAAATTCAAACAAGGAAAAATTAAAAAAAAAGCTATGAGCATTACCTTTACTGAAGATTGTGACTGTCATGCTTTTTTGAGGGTGTTGTTCCTTTGCCAAGCCAATGGGATGACTAGACTTTTGTCTCAATATCGTATCAGTAAACCGTACTTTCGACTTCTATTGAGGATCTTTTGAAATTAATTTTTTATCATCATCGTCGTTCAAGAAGTTCCTGGCAAAAGTTGATACTTTGGTTCTTCAATCATCAAACAAGAAACAAACTTTGCTGCAATTCCTTGTCTGTTGAATTTTTCTGTTAAAATCTTATTACATGACTCAATTGAAAATCTAAACGTCTCTTATTCAAGATTTCTGTCAGATGACGGTTAGCACAGTGTGGAGTGCCAAATCCTTGATTTTTTATGTGAGTGTCATCAGTTGGGGTTGAAGACATTCCTGGTCAAGGGTTATCTTTAATTGAATCCATTCCATTTTTAACACTTAAGTACAAGAAAGAGCATCACTTCCTTAAGGTTGCTTCAAAAGATGAAACGATTCCTTAAATGTTCTCCCAGTTTTACAAAACATTTTATGTTGTGTATTTGCTTCTGGCAATCAGATATTGTGGAAATATTTACAAACACTGAAATGTGTTACCCTCCACTTTTCGTACAGTGCCATTGTCAGGCCTATAATCCAGAGGCGCCGACTTGTGAAAATCATTGCGGGGGCCCAATCGGTAAAATAATTCTACACCCAAATGGCTAATACTACAATGTAACCTTTGTTTACATAAAACATTTGTTATGTGGAGTTCCCACTCTGAAAACTAATTGATTCCTGCTGACATACAGAATATAGAAGGATTTGCAATCTATAAAAAAAGACCACAAAAATTTGTCAAATTATACACTTTTTAATGAAAGTAAGCCAAAAGAAACCACCAGAAGTTTGGACTGTACATCATAGTCTATGTTTCATAGATTTACAAATATGTTTCAATATGTTCAATAGGTTTCAATATGTTTATGTCATTATTTATTTTGCCCTGAAACAATGCAAACGTTTTCCGTCGCACTGGTTTACCTCTAATAAAGTCGTTCGAGGTCGGCATCAGATCCAAATTGTCCAATACAGCTTGATTTGCATTAAGAAAAGCAATATTGTTTAGTCTCTTCTGCCCCATTGTCAACTACAGGTATGTTCTGAGCCAACAAAGTGTGCTCTAAACGATCTCTTGGCTGAAGTAGTTGTAAAAGCTCAAGATGGTTTTATCATCCACCAAAATTTTTTTAATGTCTCTCATCGTGATCAATGGAATATTCCTCTGTCTAGCGATGTCTCCTAACATTGACAGCTGAAGCTGCAGTCTGAGACATACGCCTTTTCAAACCATTAGACTTTTGAAGTCCAGTAGATTGAAATCTCTCATTTACACATGATTTTATCATGTCGATCACTTCGATGTATATTCTTCGAAAGAAATCCACAGGGCTTTTGAAGTCGGGAGGGCTTGAACTATGAAGGTTTTGAAGCTTTTTAATTTTGTTCACAGATTTGGGACTTATCGGATCCTAATGGAAAGGGTTACCTGAACAAATCTGGATTCTTTGTAGCTTTAAAGTTAGTATCACTAGCACAAGTTGGCAATGATGTCAGCATTAGCAGTTTAATGGTAGACACACCACCACCCAAAATGGTAAGTAGACTAGCATTTTTGCATTGTAAATGTATAAATAAATATACTTGGAATAAGTTTTAGTACAATTTTCTGCCAATCCCAACGTAACACTTTCACTTAAGTTTGTCGATGCGTTTCGGAGTTCCTCCATTATCGAGACCTATTTCAGTACTCTCTGAGACCTATAGAGACAAACTTAAGTGACAGTGTTACGTTAGGATTGGCAGAAAATTGCACTAAAACATATTTCATGGATCCTAGCAGATATAATTTGTATAATAACTTCAAATATACTTGGCTATATTAATAATTTTATTGGTAAGTTTCTTGTTTTACACTTTTTTAAATTATATTAGGTTGTTTTTGTCAATGACTGATTTAACATAAGTTAAATTGTATATAAATTAATGGTTTTTAATCTGATTAAAGCTAAGATAGTGTTAAAGTAATCATTGTACTATATTTTTATATTAATTATTTTTTAAACCAATACTCTTCAACATAATAAATATATTATTTGTATACTCACAAAGGCCCATTTTCAGCAGTGACTTAATATAATACAATACAAATATTTATTGTCTTTAAACAACAGTGTTGCAATTGACATGGTCAGTAAAGCGCAGTAACATAAAATAACAGTAAAAACATTATATTGTAACAGTAAAAGACATAATAGACTATAAAATACAGCACATATAATTAAAATTCAATACTTATATCAGGCAACCTACATTCTTCAACATTATAAAACGACTCTACTTTAAGCCATCTCTCCATAACACTTTTAAATCTCTCAACAGAAACAGCTCTAGCACTCTCTGGCAATTTGTGGAATAATCTAACACCAAGGTATTCATAGCTTTGTTGCGTTTTACTTAGCCTTAAACGTTTACTGTCTATACAGTTTTTTGTCTTGTATTATAGTCAAGTAGGGCACAAAGCTTTGTAAATTAAAATTACATTTTAAAATTTACTTGACACGTAGATGATCTGTCTACGTTTGGCTGTAGTTGAATTAAACCCAATGTCAAGGAGAAACATTTATGAAGTATCAATAAAATCAAAGCTATGACCACAAGATCAATAACACAAGTTTGACCTTGTTGAAAAACATGATTAGAATTTAAGATACTTTATTATTTTTTTAATTTGGACTTCCGACAAAATTGAACATTTGAATATGAAATGAATATTGAATTATCTAAGCTTAGTTCTCATGGAATTCTTTAAACAATTTTTAAATATAATTGAGCCTAATTTTTGTTGATGTTAATTTTATTCTTGTGTTTTTTACTAGAAGTTATAATTTAGGGGTTTCAACGTTTCAACTGATAAATAAATCAGTTATTGTCTGTTATTTATTATCAGTTATAAATCTGTTATTTATAATCCTTTGTCTGCAAGGTCTAGAAAAAAAATTAAATCTGAAAAATAAAAGAATGTATTGTTATTATTTAAGTCTCCAAACCTTGATTTGATATGTAATTTGTGTAGTAAGAACAATAAGCAGTGTAATTACGCAATTATTTTAAGAATATTGAGCAATAACTTTATTACAGTAATGATAATAAAAAACCTTATTTTGGTTTTGAGTTGTTAAAAACTACAGGAATTTCTGTTTCAAACAGGGTGATATTCCAACAGTTCTACAAAAGAATGTAATAAACTCTGTGCCTGCGGCAATCAGTGACTGGGCAATGAAACCTACTGAGCGAGCTAAGTATGATCAGCTGTTTGATTCATTACAGCCTTTAAATGGAGTTATACCAGGCAATAAGGTAAATAATTATTATAAGAACGTAAATTAAAATATATTAAACCAAATATATATGATATTTTATTTTCTCCTTTAAGATTTTTCATAAACATATCGAAAGGAGAAGTTTAAACAGGTTGTTCAGTCTTACTTTATGTTCTTTTAATAAATATACAGTAGAGTCGCAGGTATCCGAGGTAATGTGGACCTAGGATAAGCGAAAACTCGGATAACTCAGACTTTGTAAAAAATCAAGAGGGAAGCGAACAAAGCGCTGTAATATGTACAGTATTATGATCGTGAAAAGGACTACTAGCCAAGCCGTTTTCAAAGATTTAACTCTAAATATAGTTCCAAAACTGTGTGCTTCATACATTTTTTTAAGGTCCTGCTTTAAGTCGGCTACATAAAAATCACAGTATCTTTTTTTAAAAAGGAATTAAGTGTTTGGTTTGTTTTTGTAGTTGTAATAAAGTAACTACAAATGATGTATGATCAATCCTTCGATCGGCGAAATCTTCGCCTAACCTAGCCTATAATCATTTGTACAAGCCATTCATAAAATTGATTTCTTTCGCAGACGTACACTGTGTTACTTAAATGATGTTTTAATGGCATTATTTAATAAAATTTGCGCTAATTATGTTCGGGCGTTAATTTCTTTCACTGGCATTCGCTATTGTATGTTCGATAATATTTTAACACCGGTTTTTCACTAAACGGTCACACATATTGTATTCGGTTGTCAATTTCTTTCGCGGACATTCACTGTGGTACTTAAATAACGTTTTAATAAAGTTTGCGCTAATTATGTTCGGGCGTTAATTTTTTTCACTGGCATTCGCTATGTTCGATAATATTAATAATAATAATATGTATGTTCGATAATATTTTAACACCCGTTTTCCGTTAAACGGCCACACATTGTATTCGAGCGTTAATTTATTTTGCGGACATTAACTTTGTTATTTTAATTACATTTTATTGGCATTATTTAATAAAATTTGCACTAATTGTGTTCAGACGTTAACTTCTTTCACTGACATTCGCTATTGTATGTTCGATAATATTTTAACACCGGTTTTTCATTAAACAGTCACACATGTTGTATTTGGGCGTCGCTTTCTTTTGCGGACATTCACTGTGGTATGTTTGGGCGTTAATTTCTTTCACTAGCATTCGCTATTGTTTGTTCGATAATATTTTAACACCGGTTTTTCACTAAACGGTCACACGTATTGTATTCGGGCGTCAATTTTTTTCACGGACATTAGCTGTGGTACTTAAATAACGTTTTAATGGCATTATTTAATAAAATTTGCTCTAACTATGTTCGGGCGTTAATTTCTTTCACTGACATTCGCTATTGTATGTTCGATAATATTTTAACAACGGTTTTTCATTAAATGGTCATACATATTGTATTTAGGCATTGTTTAGTAAAATTTGCGCCAATTATGTTCGGGCATTAATTTTTTTCACTGGCATTCGCTATTGTATTTTCGATAATATTTTAACACCGGTTTTTCATTAAACGGTCACACATATTGTATTCGTGTGTCAATTTCTTTCGCGGAAATTAAATTACGCGTGGTACTTAAATTACGTTTTAAGCATTATTTAATAAAATTTGCGCTAATTATGTTCAGGCATAATTTCTTTCACTGGCATTCGCTATTGTATGTTTGATAATATTTTATTGTGTCTATTTGCTTTTTTACTGGTGTTAGGTAACAAATCTCTTATGTAGGTGAACAGTAAATAACTTAGGGACAGAGCATAAACTATAATATCGGGGAAAATGGCTGAAAATTTTTTTCAGAAAAGAAAATTTTATGTAGGCCTATTATAATAATTAAATTGTCTGAAAAAATACTTTTTCAAAACTAATACATTTTTGAAATCGATTTGGTAGCATAGTCTGTTGTTAACTCAATATTTACTAAATATTTATAAAAATTATATTATTTATTCTTTGTTGAAAACTGGGCATTTTTAGATACTTTTTAAAGGGCAAATAATTACATATCACCTAAGTATTGTCTTTATTACTTGCCCCTCTATATTTATTAATTTTGCTATCTACCCTATGTAACTATTATTATGGTCTAAAACTGTCTTATTTTTTATGTGTGAACAGTTTGATTTATTCTTATTGGTTGAATTTTATTATTTTATTAGATAGGTAACCAACTTGTTCAATGATACAATAGACGATTAGGCTTTACTGTTTGTTGTGTTATGACCAAACAATATTACTTTGTTTACCTAATTTTGTTCAAAGTAGGTATTAGATCAGTTAAACAAACATACTTTTTCTCAGCAATCCCCAATTATAAGTTTTAGAGCCTATTATTACTCCTTTTATAAGAAAGTACCTTAACTTATAATTTTAAAAGCAGAATATTATAAGACTGATGATATTATTATGATACTTTAAAGTGTTAACTATATTTAAAAAAGTTGTATGTATATTTTTAATATTTAAATGGCTTAACTACATTACATATACATTTAATGCCTTTTAACTTTATTATTTTTATTAGACTTTTTTTAAATTAATATAAACGATTTTTTTCAAACTTAATAATAGGTAATAAGAAACACTGAAGCCCCAACCACAAGTTCGCTGAATAAACTTATATGACCAACGTTACGGTTATTTTTTCCTCCCCAAACATGACTTTAGTTGTACAGCTAATGGATCAGGGCATTATAAAAAATGTTAAGCATTTATACCGGCGACTTATTGTACAAACGCTCTTGACAGACAGATTCATTGGAAAACAAAAATTTAAAGATCGGTATCCTTCAAGCAGCAAGAATGTGTCACAATGCATGGTCACATTCAATGCTATTAGTAGCTCGAATTACACGGAACCTCGGATTATCGAGACTCGAATTACCGGGTACTCTACTGTAGCATCTTTTAGCATAACATTATTCTTAAAGCAGATGCTAGATAACCTTATGTTTTTCTCTTACTAGTATTTAGCATATAAGCATATTCTTAATTTTTATTTATGTGTAAAAATAATTTATGTTCATAATCACAATCTCAATATATTTCACAGGTAAAAGGGTTGTTAATAGACTCAAAACTACCAGTGGATACTTTAGGCAGAATTTGGGATTTGGCGGATATGGACAAAGATGGCAGTTTAGATAGGCATGAATTTGTTGTGGTAAGACTCATACTGTATTATTTGCTTCAATACAAACCTATTACAAGAAATGGTTTTAAGAATCTTATTAAAAATGTACAAAATTGCCTTGGAAAATACTAAGACGTTTGTTATCCAGATGTTCTGTGGGTTTTAAATAATTTTAAGTATATATTTTTAAATTTTCAAAGAAAATATAAAAAGAATTAATGTAACTACTTAAATTTAAATTTTTGGTCATTACAATCTAGAAACTGTATTCTTAAAAAGCTTCAGGTTTAGATTTCAACATTTAATTCCATTTTGTAGTTAGATTATATCGAGACGGGTTTTCATTTGTCGTAATTTATAATCTTACAAATTACCAACCTATAAATTTATATAGCCTAGACTTTTCAAAACTTAAATGTAAAGTTACAATTAACCCTGCAACTGTCAGACAACTCAATTTGAGTGGCAACGATCAATTTTGACAACTCTACTTGTAATGAATATTTCACCCACTAAAAAATATTCAATCGCAATAGATCAAAAACCGTTGGAAAGGTAATGATCTGAACTTTAACTTTCGTATTTACAAGTTTTTTCTAAAACGTATATTTACCCATACGTAATCATCGTTGCAGTTTATTAGTTTTCTTCAACAAACTCGGCGCCCGTCAATTCACCGGATTTCGTCATAAAACACAACGAAATAACATATCTTTCTTCTCTCTCTAAAGCCCGCCCAGTACTTCTTCTAAATTAAACCTAGATATCGTTAGATTCTTCACAATATCCCCGATCTAATACTGCCATCCAATGAAAAATCGGACAAATAGTTCTAAAGTTGTGGGGCGTTTTGTAGACCCTTGCAATTGGTCGGTTTTCCAACCAATAAACAGCATTATTTATTACACGTGATATCTGTGTGACCACAATCTTTTTTTTACAGATATTTTGGTATCTTTGTAAACATAATGCTTCAAGCTAACTTTCCCTGTAAACCAAATATGCTATATTTGAACAGTTTGTTGTGTAGGACCGTGGGAAAGTGACTGCTAATACGGTCTCATCTAACGTTTGAATGTGAAACCTAACAGACTTTTACAACATGGCTAGACATAGGAGTTTGCGCGTGCATCTTGTATAGTTTGTACAGACGAGAGATTTCTATAGTTTTTCTCACTTTTGTTCAAATAATTCTAAGTCAAACACTTTTATGAAAAGATAATTTACAAGTATACAGTTCAATTCTTTGATTTATTCTCTGTGCTTTGTTATAATAATATTTCATTTTTGGGTAAAGCAATATTCCTAAATTACGTTTCAAACGCTTACGAAAAAATTATAAAAAAATGTTTACTATTTGTTATGTAGGCCTAAAGTTGAACATTTTCTTTTCGTTACTGAACATTTTTTGTTTCTTGAGCTAATAACTTTTACAATTTCACATCAATAAATTTTGTAATTGCATATATGAATTCTTTGAACCTTTCTCTACAAAAAAGGTACAGAACACTTTTGGATTGATATACAATTACTATATTTGGCGAATTTTTGAAAATATTCTTGCACACGCACCGAAATGACTTGGCGTTGCAAAACATTAACATGGACTGTTGTAGGGTTAAACTATATATCCTACAAACACCAGATCTAAACAAAAGTTACATAACCGAAATGGGAAATTTGCCAAAAGTAAAACAGACCTAGCCTTTAAGAAATTATCCTACCCTATTATATAAGAAAATCAACCTTAGAACTTAAATACTAAACTATAACAGTACCAAATTCAACACATAAATTATGTATAATTATGCTAAAGATACAAAAACAAACCTGCTTAGATGTCAGTACTAGGATAACCAATTAGCCCTCCAAATAGAATTACCAAAACAAATCACTTCACAACACCAATAAAAACACATTAAAAATTCACATTTATTTTCATTAGAAAATTTTATTTGCATTTACTGTATTTCCCAATAACAGACCGCTATGTTTGTCTATACACGTAACATAGGCCTAACTTAAATATAATTGATCACAATGTTAGAAATAATATAATGATCTTTATCTTTCTTTTCTTTTCTTAAAGTCCACGTTGTGGAGCCTATTTATAATAATCTATTCTCTTAATAATTTCCCACTAGTTGGGCGTCAAAATGTAATAATCCTTATTAAATTTATTCTATCATATTCTACTGGATCTAAATTACAATAAAATAGACAGATACGTTTTCGTAGAGCAACAAGATTAACTTTTTTTTTTTATTTATCAATTTTCTCAGAAATTTGCATATACAATCATGAATACACAAAGTAATGATTTGTTTATATTAAGTTATATTTAGAATTTATGATCTCGGGGTCAGGCAACTCGTGCAGCATGAGCAATCTTTATTTTACTTATACGCATTAGAGAATGAATTTAACATAATTTATAACAAAATTTCCAATTAATAATTTGATTTAATTTTTAAAGATGTCCAGATAATTTAGAAGTGTATTAAAACGTTGAATTATAAGCTGTCCAGAATATACCAAGTTCTGGTTGGTGGCACTGAATTTATCACTTTCAATTTGAATACAAAAGTTACTTTTATACAGTCAATTTTTTATTTTATCTCTTTTAAATTTAATGTTATGGATAGCTGATATTATAAAGTTCACACTATTTATTTAATTTCGCACTGAATTATCCTTATTTCCAATAATTTTATTAATATTCGTTGGTCACACACTGTCAACTTAGGCTTACAGCGAACTGACGCTAACTGACTAAAACGACGCTATCTTCTTCAAATTGAACATCGCGGGATCCACTTTTCCGCTCCTATGGAAATTCAAAATGTCCTCCGGCAACTTCCCTTTCCATTCCTTAGTGTGATCGGCGCAGACTGAACTGTTTTTCCTGACCGCGCATCCCAGCTTGCTAATCCCTCTGGGTTCGAGGTTATATGCTAGTCCGTATTACACTTTTGCTGTTGTAGATTTTTATATATTTGATAATATTTGATACTTTAATTATTTTTATAACTTGTTTGTGCATTTGGTGTACAAACATTGTTTATGTACTTAAAAGAGAATTTATTTCTAAACCGACATAATAAATTGACTCTGGGTTCGAGATTATATGCTATCGGTCATAATTATTATTTACATCTGGTTAGTTTTTACTAATTTCGATACAGTTTTATTTACAATAACATTAATACATTACAAATAATTCCAGGATGTTTTGCATTACTATCTTGGTAATAAAGTGTAAATTTTGTTTGTGTTCGAAGTATAAGATCGTTAAATAATAGATCGGTTACTCATTTTACTTTCTCACTATACTATAGTATAGAGAAAGTATAGTGATCGCAAAAAAATTCGATGTTGAGATTTTTGTGGAAATATCCGTTTTGGGACCCCTTGAGTCCAAAAAAGTGATTTTTACAAAATGTCTGTCTGTATGTATGTCTGTATGTATGTCTGTATGTCTGTATGTCTGTATGTCTGTATGTCTGTATGTCTGTATGTATACAAAGCTAGAGCGAAAACTATTCGATCGATTTCAACCAAATTTGCACCAGACATGTCAAGTACGCCTGTATAGATGCACGAAAAAGGGTTTTGAACAATTTTGAAAAACAACCCCCTTTTTGGCCAAAAAACCCCCAAAAAATCAGTTATTATTTTTTTATAAAAAAACGGCTCTAACGATTTTGATAAAATTTGGCTTATTTGTAGCCTTTAATGTGCCCTACCATATACAAAAACCCGTATCTTTCTAAAAATTCTCGTTTAGCTAATAATAATAATAATAACTGATTTTCGGGGGTTTTTTGGCCAAAAAGGGGGTTGTTTTTCAAAATTTTTCAAAACCTTTTTATGTGCATCTATAAAGACCTAATTGACGTGTTTGGTGCAAATTTGTTCGAAATCGATCGAATAGTTTTCTCTCTAGCTAATAATAATAATATTTATTAGTTAATCGCCTACTTTAATAAAAGTAAACAAAGCTAGAGAGAACACTATTCGATCGATTTCAACCAAATTTGCACCAGACATGTCCAGTACGCCTGTGTAGATGCACGAAAAAGGGTTTTGAACAATTTTGAAAAACAACCCCCTTTTTGGCCAAAAAACCCCCAAAAAATCAGTTATTATTTTTTTATAAAAAAACGGCTCTAACGATTTTGATAAAATTTGGCTTATTTGTAGCCTTTAATGT
>JAGFPH010002772.1:59691-71311 GCA_018207615.1 Philaenus spumarius
TTGCGATTATGGCCGATAGATGTCGTTAGCGTTGATTGTAAATGAATTGAATTCCTTTGAAGGTTTTTCTGTCTCGCACTCATGCGTGTTTAATTTTAAATGACATGATTTCTTATTTGGTCGATTTACTATTATTTGAAATTATATTTTGAATTGTTACATAACTTATAAAAGATCCACATTCTCACGTACTATATATGTAAGAGAATCAAATAGGTTTAGTATCATCTTTATACTATCTGGTATGTATATAATATCTCTTATTGCTGATAGCTGGTACCTACCAGTTTTAGTCATACTTAAGTCTTGATATTCTTCATCCATTTATCTCGTAAACTGCTGGCTCTACTTATTATAATAAATGTATATCTACCGTAAATCAATTAATATAATCATTATGTACAATTACTTATTACAAAAATGTACACTGAATGTTAATAAACTAATATAATCAATCCAGTTACAGTTGTTTGAGTAGCTTATCTGTTAATAAACCAATATAATCAATCCAGTTACAGTTGTTTGAGGAGCTTATCTGACTTCCATTTAACTTTTCAATTTTTGAACGCAAATATTTCGTAAACTACTGGCTCTACTGACAAAATGAAAAGAATCATTTTTGGTAGATAATTTTTAATTGTCTTTATTTTTGATAATTGATACTTTTTTTATAGAACCTATATTTTCCGAGATATTTTTGATAAACCAAAAAAGTAACACATTTTGTCCCCTCTTCCCCCCACTCACCACCTATCGATCAGGACTTTTGATATGTTCATTATTAGACCTTCCCAAACAATAGGCCTAGTACAAAGTTGCAAAACTTTGGGATTTCAAACCGTATAATTTCCTAATTTGACTAGGCTACGGGTAAACATTAGATTTATTATTGGATATTGTAGTAGTATTGTTGTTGTATGCTGTGTGCATATTATGTAGTTATAATTATCCTAAAACAATCTTTTTTTATTTCAGGTGGCAGGTAGCCATTATTCTTTATATGAAGCTTATTATCAGTTAGTAAGTATTTAAAACTTTAAATTATTTTCCACATTGAGATCTATAATATTATTGTTTTTGTTATACAATCTTTTGTAGCATAGGTAATAATGTAACTGAGTTTAAATTGTTTGGATAAAACAAAGGAAACAATATGGATTCAAAGGTAAAACGTTTTTCAGGTTCAATCAAATATATTTACACCAGTTGATATTGACATTTTATTGTGATAACCTTTAGGTTTTTTACTTCAAGAAATTATACATGTAATCTTTTATCATTCTAAGTGTCATACCAAGTTTAAGGAACACTAATGGCATCACCACATCTCTATCACAGCCTTCTCTTCAGAGACACAATCTTTTATCATTTTTAGTGTCATACCAAGTTTAAGGAACACTAATAGAATCAACATGTCTGTCTATCACAGCCTTCTCCTCAGAGACATGTAATCTTTTGACATTCTAAGTGTCATACCAAGTTTAAGGAACACTAACAATGGCATCACCACGTCTGTCTATCACAGCCTTCTCCTTAGAGACGTGGTGACAGTTAGCCATTGCCCAACCATAGACCTACAGTAAGAGAAATGAATTTCACAATTTTTAGGGTTCTTTGGGGGTAAATTGGGGAATCAAAACAATGAATGATATATGAAATCGTAGGCATTGAATTGAAGATATATATATATATATATTTTATTTTTTATAAAAAATCTTTGCTATACATTTTCTGTACAAAACTCTAAAAATCTATGATCCCCGTATGATCTTTTAAAGGAAATGCTTAAATATCTGAAAAAAATACAAGAATTTACTTCCTTAAATCTACATGGGAAGAAAATTGTCATACATCATTTTCTATGTATAGAAATATTATATAACATATATTATTATGTATATGATGAAACATCAAAATAACTCACAAAGATTCACTAATTCACTGATCATTGTATTTCAGAAACCGTAATTTCTGAATAAGTGAAATTTTGCTCAATGATTCCTTTTATGCCCCCTTTGCTTTCCAAGAAATATTTGTTTAAATATTAGATATGTGAAATAGTATAACAGGGTTACAAAACATTGATAAAAACTCAAGTTTTTAACCTTTGGAGAATATTGAATTGGGACTTAGTTTATTTGATTCCTTATCGCAGACAACTGCAAACTTATGTGACAAAACATATATTCTGTAAAATTTGTAGCAAGGCATGTGGTACAATTCGTAACAATTTCTACCGTAAGCCTCACTATGTCCTTCACGCAACATTCAAGCTATAGGTAGCATTCTTCTCGCTTCACCGATGTTAACCACTAGTGTTATTTATACACATATATCTTTATATTCCAAGAATTGTAATTTAGTTATTACTTATTGTCACTAATGTTATAAATATATATATTTTTGTAATTTTAGAATGCTTATCTTTTTAATTTCTGTTATTGAAAAAAGTAAATCTGAATTAAATACAAATTTAAATAGAAATCATATATAGGAACATTGAAAAATTCTTATAGAAAAAGGAAAATTTTGACTAAAAGCTGAGTTTGTATGGGTTTCTATCGTGTAACTAGACAGGTAAATCAGATCCTTTCTATATAATATTCTTTCATCTTTAAATTCTTTCTACTCGCTTTTGAATATTTTTTCAATCATATTTTAAACTTCTTTACAACTTCCTTGTAATATATATCAATTGTTATTCTTATAACATTGGGTTTTCTATTTGTTCGTGATTTGTAGGCTATGTATTTATGAAGATTAATAGTTTTGCAATGTCTGAATGTTTGTGACTCACAGCTCATTAGTGTTTCTTCATTTTACTACAGTTTCTGTTATATTTATTTTGTATGTTTTTTAAAGCATTTCCAAACGCATAACTGAAAAGAATTACAAAATACATATTTTTAGCATCACACTGTATTGTTGACTGTTATATTTTAAATTGCATTAAACATGGTTAATGTTTATTTTAACAATGTGGACGTAAAATATTTGTCTCCAAAAATTTTTCAAAATATGTCTGGATAATATTCAAGAAAGAACGTTTAGAATTTGATCTTCAATTTTAGTGCTTAGTTATTTATGCCTAAAGCTGTATAAAAAGTGCACAAATGTTGCCTATATATCCTTGCTACAACTGTGTGTTACTACACCAAGCACCAACACCATGGTCAAAATGAACTTTTTATATGACTAATAAAAATGATCCTAACGAAGATCACAAGTTAAATGACTAGGTGTTGTACATGGTATTTAAGCTATAATTTGCTAGTTTTTCATTTAATTCTAAAATAATTTATATTTTATGGATTGGATTTCCTATCATGTGTTTAATTTTATTTATGTATTTTCTTAGGTGGATCCAAACAACCAAGGAAGTGTTGGCGCACTTGATGCAGCAAAGTTCCTTAAAAAATCAGGCCTGTCAGATGCCATTCTCAGCAAGGTATTTCAACTGAGTTCATCAACTCAAACTAATACCGTAAATGTAAACAACAAATTTTCATATTCATTAAATTATCTCAAATATGGTCTTAATATTAAGAAGAAACGAGTATCCTGTGGTCAAAATTCGACCAATTTTGATGTAAAGTAACAAAATTCAACTTGTTTCATCTTTTTAATTTATTAAAAGTATTCAAATTCTCAATTCAATTACCACGTATCTTAACAATATTACTTTCATTTATTATCAGGGATGACAAAAATAAAAAGCCTAAACAAAACTTCTTAGTTCAATTACACGCCAACATACACAGAAACAAATCAGACCTAAAACACATCAACAATAACATAACCTAAATCATCTGTTGACAGTTAAATAAAATAAATAACTTATTTATTTGAAACTCAATTAGGTTAGCAGCTGTTTAGAACCAATGATTATTTCCTATTAATTTAGTTTTAGCATACTGATGCAATTTTAAAACTCGGAATGTAACCAAAATAAAAGTGTCAATCAAATATTTAGCTTCACAGTGACTTAGAACTTGAAATTATCTTTTAAATAAAAAAAAGAATCATCTAAATCGGTTAAGTATTAACTTTAGGAAGTGAGTGAATAAAAAGCAGGAATTTTTTTAAATATATAGATGTTTGTGAGCCACTTTATATTTAATCACCCCAAATCCCACTTTCCATTTAATGGGTACTTTATTTATGACTTCTTTTCAAATATATGAGGTGAGATCAAACAGTATCCGATTGTTGTCATGCTTAAATAGTTATGTTGGTACCAAATTAGTGTTTTTTAAAATTAAAATTGTATAACTTGGTATGGTAATTTGTAATTATTTGGGAGAACGATAGAGTGTATATATGAGTAATAGATAAAAACGTGTTTAGCGTGAATATTTAGTTTATAAATAGGTTAGGAATTAATTTAATTTTAAAAAGCAATTTAATTTAATACCTCATAGGGTTTTGAATAATTTGTTTTTAGTAATTATTATAGAAAGATCGTTTATGATTTTTATAATTTTGTAACCTTGTGTAAATATATTGTTTGTTTTGTTGGGCTTAGTCGGCAATGGTTTATCTACTTTTAGACAATACAAATTAATTTTATAATGTTCTTGTGTGTATTTTATGTAGAATGTGTAGATTTATTATAATTAGTAAGTCTATAAGTATACTCATTAAAGTCCCTAGAAGGTTTATAACCATTGGGTATCAATTGTTTAAATGTTTGTAGATTAGGATTATTTTCTCAATTTGTTTTGTATATATATTTTGAAAAAGAACTAATATTTTTATTTTGTAAAAAATAAATAAATAAAAATATGTTCATTAAACATTTTGTTTTAGCTCACCAAATTCCAAGACAATGATGACCAGAAAAAATGTCACTTCACTTACAATATCTATAAATTTTAATCAGCTATTTTCTATCACTATCCACCAAATTTCATCCATTTTTCAAATTTTGCTGGTTAAAGATCTTTCAGAAAGTTATCACTCAAAATGGTTGATACCACTCTTTATAACACCTAAAGCTTGTATTATCTGTAATAGTTACTTATTGCAAATCGGTAAGTTTCTAATAAAATTTAATGACAATTTTATTAATTTGAGCTCAACTTGTTCTGAATAATAATGCAAATGCGAAGAGCAGATAGATAATAATTAATAGAATACCAGGGGTGCAGAAAATGTTTTAGCACACTAAATTTCCCCAGAACACACTCTTTTTCACTAAAAATTTCCCCAAAATTGATCGCTATTCGCTACAGATGCGCCAGACATTAACACATTTTGTTTATCTATTTCAACATATTTATTGACCTTATGTTTTAATAATTTGTATTATATTAATTATAAATTCCAATATAAATTTTCAAAAAAATAATAATAGCATTATTTTTACTTCATTAACTACGGTGAAATTAAATATCTACAGTGAAATATCTTCAGATGGTCCCAAAAGGTTTAAAACAAAAAATACAACTTGATTATTGCTATTTTATTATGTTTAAAAGTAGGCCTACTAAGGCCTGTATTACACTGTAAAATAATTTATAAAATATGTTTTATAAAAGTTCTTTGACAAAGATCTTTGATAGTGCAATGGGCCATCTTTTATAAAATTTAAGAGGTTGGCATTTTACCTTTTATAAAATGTTAGACGTATAAACCTTTTAGTACAAGTCCAAAATGTTTTATAAAAGAGAATCACTTTTCAAATCTTTTATAATAGGTGGATAAATAATACCATCCACATATTTTATAAAATATTTTACAGTGTAACACTGGCCTAATACTTAAGTAGTTAAAACAAAGTTAAATGTTATGTTTAATTAGTTCCAATTCAATTACCGAATTACCTACCAGTCACTACTGAAAATCGTCCGGACAGATCACACGAATTGAAAGAAAATTAAACTTAACAATTACTTTTCATTTGTTACATTTAGTTAAAAAAATAAGTGATCCCGTCGCACTACGACTTTTTAACTGTCAAAATCGGTTTTCCCGTACCCAAAAACATTTAAAACGATACCCCACAATAAAGTTTGATTCAAAAACATGATCCCGACACGCTACGACTTTTTAAATGTCAAAATCGGTTTTCTGGTACCCAAAAACATATAAAATGATACCCTACACTGAATTCTGATTCAAAAACATGATCCCGACGCGCTATGACATTTTAACTGTCAAAATCGGTTTTCCCGTACCCAAAAACATATAAAACGTTACCCCACACTGTGTTTTCAAAATTTTGAACCAAAAACGAGACCGCGACCCGCTACTACTTTTTAACTGTCAACATCGGTTTTCCCGCACCCAAAAACATATAAAACGATACCCCACACCGAATTTTCAAAATGTTGATGCAAAAACGTGATCCCGACGCGTTACGACTTTTTAAATGGCAAATATCGGTTTTCCCGTACACAAAAACACATTAAACGATACCCCACACCGAAATTTCAAAATGTTGATCCAAAAACGTGACGCCGATGCGCTACGACTTTTTAACTCGCAAAATCGTTTTTTTTGTACCCAAAAACATATAAAACATTGTATTTCATAATTTTGACCCAATATTTTCAAAATTTTGACTTAAAAATGTGACCCTGACGCGCCCCGCCTCACGCTAGAAAGCTTTTCAAACTTTCCGCAATAAAATTACGAAGATTTTGGTACCAACAGAAGTTTTCCACGACGTCTGTGAGTGCTTATACCGTGCATACAGGAAAACTGACACACAAAAAAACATCGCATCATTTCAATACTTCGGCATTTTAATGCAAGCTGAAGTAATAAGAATGAGTACGCACATCACATTGTACGCATTTTACCGATAAAGACTGATTTCGAATTTCGGTAAAAGAAAATGAAAAAACATCGGTAATAGGCCTACCTATACATTAAGTAGGTATCGTATAATTTGGTATAATATGATTTAATTCTAATCGCTTGAATAATATCATGTATGAAACTAATCAAAATTTGCATACCGGTATTATAATAATAATTTTTTAATACCCAACGAATGTATTTGAACGCCAGTCAAGAATCAGGAAAATGCCATTCATCAACCGGCACAAAAATATCGTATCGGCGGCTCGGCAGTACGATAATTTGTGCGGTGAAGATTAATGTCGTATCGCGGCTCCACCGTACGATATTTTGTGCGGTGAAAATTAAATAGGAACCCTGTCCGACTTGCAACTTGCAACAGAAAGCAGACAACACACTTTGTGTGTGTGTTGGTGTGTTTGTATATGTAGCATACAAACCGATTAAGCTGACCTTTGTTCCTATTCATTTCTTATCTATTTTCCCCAAAAATAATTATATTTTCCTTATTTTTGTTGGATTTTTCCCCGGCCAAAATTTCCCCAGCTCAGTCCCAATTTCCCCCGAACCTCGTTCGGGCGTTCGGACATATTCTGCAGGCCTGTAGAATACTAGGGGAGACCCCTGCGTGCTCCGTACGCCAACCTCCGATGGAACCTTCTAAAAACATATGTTATGTTTTATTTATAATAAAAGTGTAGGATTAATAATAACCTCAAAACTAAGATGGTAAATAATGTTAAATGTTCAAATCAAATTATTTCGTATATTTTATAACAACAGTTATAATAAAGGTTAAAAGAACCAGTAAGGCTCAGGTGTATACTTAATCAAAACCCTAACCAAAAAGTTCTATCAATTACCGTGTATTATCAATAAATAGGCCTACTATATGTCTTATTTATTTTTAATTAGGATGTAACATAGTTTTTGAAGTGATAACTTCTATTGGCCCGTTGGGCACTTTCGACTTGGCTATGTTTTCGAAATCTCGCGTCACGCCAGATTTCTCGCGAGATCTTGCATCACGCCAGATTTCCCGCGAGATCTCGTGTCACGCCAGATTTCTCGCGAGATCTTGCATCACGCGAGATCTCGCATCACGCCAGATTTCTCGCGAGATCTCGCGTCACGCTTTTGTTTAGACACAAGTCAGATCGTGGAGAGGGAATATTATTAATACATTATTTACATTTATTAGCATAGCAATCAAATTAACACATAAGAATTAGTTAATATAATATAACAGCTGATTTCGCCCATCATCTGTAATTCTTAAACAAAACCCAGCGTAGATTATATTTTGGGGTTATGTTTACAACTTCAACCATTAAAATTTCTTGTGATGTTAATTTTCTTATATATTAGTTATACAACTAATGTAGGCTTCTATAACTATAAGTTATATGGGCTTCTACACGTTATAAGATTTGCTTTGGGGTTATAAACTGTATATAAAACTAACCTTTGATCATCAATATATTCGTTTATACAAATTTAAAGAAGGATACCTACTGTTTAACTTCGCAAACATTCGTACATCTTTGTATAACATATTTGATTATTAATTTCTTTACTGTAATATTAACAACTTCTAAATCATTTGATCTATCAATATGAAATAAAAGGTAACTAAAAGATAATATTTTTACCTTTCTTTAAATATATAATAACGGATATAAATAAACAATTTGAACAAATAGGCCTACAGTTTTATAATCCTTATAATTGTACACATTTACCGAGTTAAAAATCCCCGTAGTCATAGAAGTTATCACTTCCAACGTGTGGTCTTAAGCACACCCAGTTAATTTTTTTAAATTTAAGCCAACACGTTGAGCCATTTTATAAACATATACAGGGTGATTCAGTAAAGTGTAGCGGGCTAAGCAGATTCAGATTCTACATGCAAAAATAAGTCGAAAATGTAGTACAACATTTTTCAATTTCAGCTTAGTTTTTTGTTTTTAAAGGCGAAAAACCTAGGTGGTTATCATCGCCTCGGTTTCAGCTTAGTTTAGCCGTATCCGCCATTTTGTTTTTTTACAAAAACTCACTGTAACTCTGGAAATAGATAAGATATCTAGTTCAAATTTGGAATAAGCATTTTATAATGTTATACGATTAACAAGTGTACCAAACACAAAGAATTTATTTTTAAAATTTTCAAAATGGCAGTCGTTACAAGTTTTTAACGTGGAATATCTTGAAAACCGTTAACTTTACAAAAAAATGTACAAGAGACAAAATATTTTCCTTTTTTAACGACAGACAAAAAGCTTCTTTTTTTGAAGTTTCAGTAGGTCAAAAAATAACCGAATTATCGACAAAAAACTAAAAACACAATTTCTTAGTAATTGTCTAAAACACCAAAATTAGCCTAAAACTATAATTTTTTTTAAATTTGACAATTTTTTTAGTTATTTTTGTAGCAGGCTATACAGATTCAGATTGTAAATGCAAGAATAAGTCGAAAATGTAGTATAACATTTTTTCGATTTCGGCTTAGTTTAGCCGTAATCCGCCATTTTGTATTTAAAAAATAATAATTACTAACTCAAAAGCCCCTGGAGATATTTTTATGAACTTGATATACACTTGATATACACTCTATAGCTATAAACATTTTCCAAAAATATATTTTATCACACTCATTAAATTTCAAAATGACAGCCATTTAAAATTTTAAAGTCAAATTCCATGAAAACCAGCTATTAAAACAAAATTTTACTAGACACTAAATTTGAAGCCCCTTTCTTTTCAAATCGAATGACACTTTAATTGCAAAAATTGGTTAATAAATATCAAAATGGCGACCATTTAACAATTTCAAAGGAAAATTCCATTAAAACTAGGGACTAGAAAAACTCCAAATTGTTAAATTTTAATTTTTGTTTTATTACAAATTGAAAGACACCTTAATTGTTAGCATTGGTTTACAACTATAATTAATGATTTAACTATGTACAATTTAACAGCAATTTAAAAAGAAAAAACTAAAACAGATTTTCTAGTTATGGGTTTTTGAAGAGTCATCAGAACGTCTAGTGACTGAACTTCACCATTAAAGAAGCTGCTTCAGTCGCCGGCCCATCGACTGCCTCACCCGTTCGAAAATCCCTTTCATCCCTCTTATCCTTTGGCACCCATCTTCAACCCGCTCTCTGTAAGTGACCCCATACAAAAAAGTCAATCGGATTTAAATCCGGCGCTCTCGCTGGCCACGCGATCGGGCCGCCACGACCCATTCACTTGTTTCTGAACTTTTCATTTAGATAAGCCCTCACCACATTGCTGAAGTGAGGAGGTGCACCATTGTGCATGAACCACATGCAACACCTAATTCTTAGAGGCACATTTTCCATGATTTCCCATAAGTCATGTTGAAGAAAATGCAAGTAGTTTAGTTCATTCAGCCTTGGCGTTAGAAACACTGGTCCAATCAAACTGTCCCCAATAATACCTATCCAAACATTTAATGAAAATTTATTTTGGAACCTGGATTGTTTTATTACATGAGGGTTCTCGTCTGCCCAATGGTGGGTATTGTGAAAATTCATTATTCCATTTCTATTTAAATCCTGCTTCGACAGTAAAAACTACAGACATCAAGAACTCGGGATTTCCAGCACATTTACCTCTTGTTTGTTCACAAAAACGTTGTCTGTTGAGATAGTCATCCTGTTAAAGAGCCTGAACTCGTTGAACATAATAGGGATAAAGCAACTGATTGTTCAAAATCCTCCAAACGAATGATTGACTAATCCTCACAGCAGACACGCTATTCTTCTCGTGCTTATAGTTGGATCTTCTTCCACAGGTCTCAACACTGTCTCTTCTACATCAATTGTTCTCGCTGTTCGTCTATTGTCCCAACCACCAGACAGAATTTCAAAGCAGCCATTTTGTCTAAGACGATCATCCACCGTTACAAACATCATTTCACAAGGGAGTCGCCTGTTAGGAAAATAATCTGAATACAAACGGAGCGCTAACGCACGATTATTGTTTGCAAGACCATACATTAAGTGAATATCAGCCAGTTCCACATTTGAAAATTGCACTGGCATTTCTAATTGTTTTCATTCACGAAAAAATAATAACCACAAAGTTAAAAGCTTGTTTACATTTAACGCACAAAAGTAATGACAACATTTAGTAAACAACAATGCGTTTCGGAATCAGCTGATTACAGGTGCACCAGCTGTTAACAAGTGAGAAAGTGCACCAGCTGTTTTTTCTATTACAGAAATTAGCATAATTCTTAAATTTACTGAAAAACTTTAAATGATCATAGATTTTTTATTTATTAACCAATTTTTGCAATTAAAGTGTCATTCGATTTGAAAAGAAAAGGACTTTAAATTTAGTGTCTAGTAAAATTTTGTTTTAGTAGCTGGTATCATGGAATTAGACTTTAAAAATTTTAAATGGCCGCCATTTTGAAATTTGATGAGTCTGATCAAATATATTTTTGGAAAATGTTAAAGCTATAGAGTTAAAGTGTATACCAAGTTTCATAAAAATATCTCCAAGGGCTTTTGAGTTATAATTTTTTTTTTTTAATACAAAATGGTGGATTATGGCTAAACTAAGCCGAAATAAAAAAAATGTTATACTACATTTTCGACTTATTTTTGCATGTAGAATCTGAATCTACATACCCTACTACAAAAAATTGTAAAATTTAAAAAAATAAACGGTATCAGTTAACTGACACAAACTTTCTCCCAACTTACTGTAGTCAAAATAATATTGTTTTCAATCATTTTATTTATTACTTTTTAGAACAAAACAAAAAAATAATATTCTA
>JAGFPH010002772.1:80833-121465 GCA_018207615.1 Philaenus spumarius
GGGAAATTTTTAGTGAAAAAAAGTGTGTTCTGGGGAAATTTTGTGTGCTAAAACATTTTCTGCACCCCTGCCCCACCCTACAAGTCACAGTGAATCTGTTTAGTAATTTTAATGTGTTTGTGAAAAGTATGTGCCAGTTCCTGGTACCGTTTATTTTGTATGTAATTAATTGTCTATGTCATATTAATACAAAATGTAACTACAATAGAGTCCCGCTATTCCAAGCCCTGCTATTCCGAACAAAGTTAAAAAAAAATAAGATTTTAACACTTAAAAACAGGAGAAATTAAAAAGACGTTTGAGAAAAACGTACATTTATTGCCATACAAAGAATTATAGAGACATACTTAGAGCCTAAGCTTGATGAAAACGCCTGAAACCAAATTGGAATGAAAGCTAGTTACTTACAATACATGTCGGCTCCATTTATACAATTCTGTAGAATCATTTTTAATCATTGCTAAACACAAAAAATAACTTAATTTACACACACTTAAGACGTAACGTCAGTGATTTTTTTCTGACAAAGAGCACTGAATCGACTTGAGGATGCAATGTTCCACCAACGACGCATGAACATAACATCATTTGGTGTTGATGAAGCGTGTTGTTTGTCGTAGCGTAAGGCGAGGTCAAGAGCATTTCCCGCGTCTGTGGTATCAAGAACCAGTTGATACTATTCATGAAATTCGCCTATTCTGAATTCTCTCTAAACTGCGGTCAAAATTAGCGGAACTTTACTGTATTGAGTTTAAACAGGAAACGCTTTTATTTTCCATTTATGTTCAAATGTATTGAGGGTTCAAATGTATGATGTTAATTTTTTTACAAAAATAGACTTAGGCTACCAAATGTTTGTAGCATTTAATTTATTGGCAGTTAAGTTATTAGAATTAAGTCCTAGCCACAGTTACACAGTCAGAAACAAAATTGTAATCTAAAAGACACAACATTTTTCACGCGTCTTCAAAGAATCCCAAACATTGTTGATTCACATTTAAAATTCTACCAATTTAGTAGTTCAATGTGTATGTGATTGTGAAAATAATTGTAATCAATTAAAATGTTAAAAGGTAGGCCTACATTAAATTTTTTAAAAGTATCCAAATATTTTGTTTTTCATGTAATATATGTTAAAGGGAATATAGACTCCTATGAACTGAAGAATGCCTCTGCTCATGAGTACTGGAAGAAGAAAGGTTTAAACATTAAGGGTAATCATTGTCACTATCAGACAACATTGAAAGAGTTTTGAAAGTAATGCTAGGTATCAAATATTATAAGTCTTTCCGATAAAATAAAGCAATTAAACCTAAAATATTTTAAAATCACTATAAAAAAGTAGGTAATTGTTGGAGAGGGCCACCTATAAGAGCAATGAGTTTTTTGATTTTGCCCATTTGATTGGCAAAAGATAGACTGGAAAAAAATTGGAATTGTATAAGAGAGTAAATTGAACATACAAATTGCATGTCATTTTTTCATTTTTTGGTTATTGGTACATTTGTATGTTTTAAGTTCTTGAATTGGTCCTGTTTGTGTATTTGTTTGTATTGTTCATTTATACTATTGTTATTATTGTTTTGGAGTTTTATTTAAAAATTGATTTTAAGGTATGGTATTTGCTATTGTTGGGTTTATGTCAGTACTATTGTTTGAAGCTGTTGCTATTGTAATGACGTTTCTATGCACCTTGTGGTTGTTTATGCAATAAATAAATGAAATTGAAATATAACAAGGGCAAAAATGTATTCGTTGAATTGATGAAAATAAAAAAAGAATAAAGTTTTAACTTATAGTCTCTAGTCACAGTATGTTTCCACTTTATAAACATATATATAGGCCTATAAGTCACTAAAGTCAGTAACATCAATTAAGTTGTTTTGTAGCCTATAACAAAAATGCAAGCATTTAAAAAAAAAGTTCTAGTTGAAGGTCGCAAAGTAAATTTACACCAATTTTATACTAATATTTTAATGGAAATTAATTTTATATATTGTTTTACAAAGGAGTCTTATTGCCGATATATAGCAACAACTTAGCAGTAGATAACTCTATAGGGATGGGCATTAAATAACGCAACAGTCTTATTGCAACCGTTGTATAAAAAAAAGCAATGGTTTCACTTCGCAGCGGTTGTTGAAAACATACTGCTGTAGGACAACATTTTCAACGTTTTCATCAAATCCTGCAACTGTTGCAGTAGGCGTAGTCAACTTGTAATGGTGTTATGTTAGTTCGCAACGCGGTTGTCGAAAACAGACCGTTGCGGGATAACGTTTTAACCTAAACAACGTTTTAAGTTTTCATGAAATCCTGAAACCATTGTCGTTGTAGTGATGGTGTTTTGCATGCTCATATTATTATTGATAGTTATTGTAAATATATTTCATGTCACTTATAAATATAATATATACAACATGAAATATATACAATAACTACTGGACCCAGCCATTGCTCGATTTAATTTAAAGGGTAGTAAAGTTATTCCATTTCATTACATTGACTTAGCCTAGGTAATCGAATTGCAAAATGGGTTTTATGACACTTAAGAATATACTTTACAAATTTAGATTTACTTTGTGGACCTTTTTAGATAATACAGCAAAACTTTTGTTTGCTTTTACCTAATCTAAAAAAACTGAAAGTTGTGTAAAAGAACTGTAAAAAACCTGATTCTAAATTAGCCCAATTGATTGCAAATAAACGTGTTTTGGTTCATTGTAAGCCTAAGATAAAATTATGATCAGTTTTTGAAACAACTCAGCTGTTTTATATATATTATGTTACAACCAATGTTTGAATTGAATTAAAATATAGTTCAAGCATTTTTAGTTGATTTTTGTTTTCTTTAAGTTGGTCAATCTAACCTAAAAAAGCTGTTGGTTTTGAAGAATAATACACTGATTATAAGTGCTAAGTAAAGTTGCTATGGTAATGAATGTAAACAAACATGTCGTGTTGCTAAGCTTTTTATACTAACAGCTGTTTTTGTGTGGTATGATCTTGAGTCCATACAAAAGAGGCTGTTTAGTTTTTTTACAAATTAGAAACTTTTTCGGGAAACTTTTCAAATTTTTCTTTATATAAAACCCTAGTTTGGACTATAACGAACATTTTAAAACAAAAAATAGCCAAATTGGTCCAGCCGTTCTCAAGTGATGCGCTTACAAAGGAACAGCAATTCATTTTTATTATGTAGATAATACTGCAATTATAGGCCTACTATACATTTATATTACTGTATGTAGAATTGTAAAGTGTATGAAAATAAAACAAACAAAAACTTTGATGTCTTTTCTTGTTTATTTAAAATAAACTATAATTTTAACAATAATAATTATTATTATTATTTATAAATTATTTTTAAACTTTAAATACAATATATTTATATATTGAATGAATGAAACAAAAGAATAAAAGTCATTTACATTCAATCTGTATGTAATTGTAAAATTTTAAATAGGATTATGTGAAATAAATGTATTTAAAAATAACACAAAAATTCACCACAATGGAAGATGTTAAAAAGTCCTACTACTTGCCTACATGAGATATAAAATAATATGTTAAAAACTTTACTTGAAACTACAATATACATTATAAGAAATTACCGTCTTCATCAGCCTTAAGTGCAAAACAGTAGGACGTTAAACACAAAAAAAAAATATAAGAAATTAAAGTAAACACAATAATATAGCCTATATATTTATGTTAGGCCTATATATATATATATATATATATATATATATACAGTTTTTATTTTTATTTCTCACAACGTGCAACAGTTTCAATAACCCATAACATAATTTGGTTTTAGCAGTAAGATTTTAATTGATGTAGTAAAACAACGCTCTGAATGTGCAACACCACTGCCACAAAGCAACCATTTCACATCTGAAACCAAAAATGTTTTCAAAAGCATGTTAGGGATGGGGGTTTAACGCAATGGTCTTATTTCAACCGTTGTACAACGGCTACGCTTTCACTTCGCAAACCCATTTCACTAAACCGTTGCGGAGTCGAAATGGTTGCAAAACTGAGATCATTGTCCCCATCCCTATAACTCTATGTTAAGGTTTACGCGTCCTTGTGATTCTTTTTTCTTGTTGACAGATTTTTATATAACTAAAGTAGAGTATTTTGTGTACCGTTCATTAGGCTGTAAACAAACAAGGTGTGGCACAGTGAAAGTTCGATATAAGCTTTTATGATGCAAATAAACACCATTAGCCTAATTGTTATAAAAAAAAGTAGCCTAAAATGACTGAAAGATTTTTCTATTACATGTTTAGTGAAGCCTGTGACAATGTGCCCAGATTGGCAGCACTCCTCTTATTCCTCAAAAAAGTCGTTCTGTGTGTGATAACATCATCAGAGAGGCGTTTTGTAAATTTAAGCCAATGTCTGAGTAGGTCCAGGTTGAATACTTTTGAACAGCAATTTAAGAAAACGGCATTTACACATAAATATGAATCAATTATAGATTATTTTCAATCTTGAAATTTAAAGTAATAAAAAAAAGTAAGCATTTATTTAATAAATCAAACATAGGCCCTAATACATAGACCCCAACTATTTGTAAAAAGTACATATTATTAATTTAATTGGTTATTTTGCTTTTAATCGTGAGTGTAAAAAACTTAGAACAATTAATTAGTCTTGGATAGTTTATTGCATAAGTTAGAATTAGTAGTTCTGGAATATAGTAAAGTTTAAAGCAAAAATTGTCAATAATACCCACTTGCTTCATCTGTGACCTGTGTGCTCTAATTATTTTATCCAAACCTCAGAATATGTTTCATTTAGGCTAGTTACAATTAACTTACTAAATAGGTAAAAAAAATAAGAATTCAAAAAGTATGTTCTGATTATAGTTTGAGCGATAATAAAATTTATACTCGTTTTAAACCACTCTAAAAAGTAAAGAAGGCAGGGCCTGTTCCTGTTGTACTCCATCGACCTGTGACCTTTGAAGATGTTATTAGTTCTAAGAATACTTGACTATTCACACTTCTATTATATTATTGCAAATAACCCTTGGTAAAAATACATTTTTCTTATAAATAGCATTTAATTTAAACTGCAATAAATATTAACAGACTCCTACCTGCGTTGGTGAAGGCAGAGCTGCCATCTTCATGAATAACACTCTTACTCTAGACAGGAAACGTCATTGGCCGTTGCATTTGACAAGGAACATTACAGAACCAATGAAAATATTGATCAATAAAACGTCATGTTTAAATTTTCATTTTCATTTTAGCTACCAGGCTGCACCACTTAACAAACAGAATGAGCGGGAGATAAAATTAATAATGTTTGTAAACACTATTACGTTTAAAGCAATAGTATAAATATTATAATATCTTTAAAGCACAATATATTTATATATATATATATCAATATACAGTATCTGAGAAAGCAGTAATAAATAATACTGTATTATCAGATCTACTGATAGAGCACATATCAGATACAATAATTGCACATATCAGTATACAATTACTATCTTTTGTAATAATTAAGTAAAATATATAGTATTTGACAGATCATAGTAGCCCAGATACCTTATAAAGATATTTATAAGGTATCTGGGATAGTAGGCCTACTTTGACATAAATTTTCATGACATGAGTGGGGTATTTTTAGTGTTACAATTTTTTTATGAGCACTAATTAAAGATGTTTTTTAGTGCTTGACATTTTACAATTGAGTCGCTTATTTTCAAATCGTCCTTTATCCAATTAACAAAAATGTTGGTAAACTAAAAAAAAGGCCCTAAAAATGTAATTCTTTTCATTATCAGTTAATTTTTTTTCTCTTTATTTATTAAAAAGCTTAGTTAAATTATAAACAAACACAACAATGATATCTTATAGAGATATTAAGTAATTTAATAAAATTGTTTGGATAAAGGACGTTTTGAAACCAAAACAAGGATAAAGGACGTTTTGAAAATAATAATAAAGGATAAAAGACATTTTGAATAAAAAATAGAATCCACCCATTACATTAAGTAAGGATAGAGGACGTTTTGAAAAGAAAATAGCTCATGATTAGCGGCAGCCATGTTGGATTTGATAAAGGACATTTTGGAACCAAACAAGCATTTCTCACATCTTTTATATGTATTTAAAATTATTTAAAGGACGTTTTGAAACAAACTATTGATTGAATCTGGTAGTAAATATTATCAAGAATGTCATGCAACCAGTAACTCAATTTCGAAAAAAAATGGATAAAGGACGATTTGAAACTAAGCGACTCAATTAGTCCCTTTAGAGTCTGGTCTTAGTTTTCAATTCATGCTTGGTTAAATCATACTATCCCTAAATATCTAATTTTATTAAGTCCCCCATCTTTAGATTATCATATCTTCAAATCTACTTGCCAGATAAACATTTTTAAGCTTTAATTATACTGTACTTTTTCAATAATTAAATACGGTATTTTTCAAGCAAATAAAACAAAATTCTAACAAATACACAAAATGTCATGAGTTAATGTTAGCGAAATGAGCTATTTTATCTTTCATGAGTGCAGAATTATTTAATTTTCTCTTTTTTACTATAGTAAAAATATGAAAAATTCTGAAAAAAATTAAAATTTCACTTTTGAACAAGGTGTTGTTAATTTTAATGCTAGACGAGTTTTACATCTCTTATTTCAAATATAATTTTCAAATCTTTAATTTTTGTCCGATTTTTTATTCTTAAGATGAGATTCACATGTCTTACAATGTGAGCTCCTGACATTACTCATCTTTAAGTGACAAATCTTTGAAAGTAAAAGTCGGAAAAAATTAAACAAAAATGTAATTTACTCTTCTTTTTATAAAATTAAATTTTTTACTTTTTACATGTTTTCATTAAACTTAATACTTTTCCAACTATTTACAAAAACCACCTACCGGTAATGATATATTTAAGTGGAAATATTTTAAAATAGCTCGAAAAATATGAATTTTTATATAAACATGTATTACGTTATTTTCATAGAATTTGATCCCTTTTCCGATTTTTTAGTCACTTTTACTTTTTTGCTTACTGCCCTTTAAATAAGGGTGGAAACTATTTACAAAAAGCTTGCACAGTTTCCAATTCAATACAGTGTAAAAAGAATTATGAGAATTCATCAACCAGAACTCAATTGGCAAGTGAAGTGCTCTATGTTGACTCAACTGTTAATGTTAACTAAGTATTGCAGTTTTAAATTTGATGCAATTTAATAATAATCTGAAAAATCTCAGATCTGTTTATTGTCTCAGATTTTAATTTGATAAATATGAAGTCATCGTGAAGGAACACGAAGGTGAATATTACCTACATAATACACAAAGAGTCACTTTTTACAAACACTCTACAAAGAAAGACGATCACTCTTATATTTGGCAAAACGATTAATGACATCAATGGGTTCAACTTGCGGTGAAAAGACCACAAAAGGACTTTTCTGCACCATCATTACTCTTGTGCAGCATATTAACCATCACAGATATTATATTACATATTCTACCACTGAGGAGGTTTTTTCAATAGATAATGTAAGTTTGTTTGTCATAAAAACACCTCATAGGAAGTATACTGTCCATTGTAACTAAGTATTTGAACTAGTAACTCTTGTGGTCGAAATTCGACCAATTGTGTTTGTAAAGTAACAAAATTAAAATTGTTTTTCACATAATTAATTGGAATTTATAGGTACGGTCAACTGAACTGGGGTAACGTTGGCCCAAAGTTGAAATGTACTGTATTCTGATCATTGGATTGAGATATTGATTTTGTTCATGCATTACTCAATAGGTAGCAGCACTGGCTTGATTTCTGCCTTGATGAAGGTGTAGTTCCATTGTTCACCACCACTGCAGTGCTACTCCATCTTAGTTGTGAAAAGTGCCTTCCAACTTTTAGTTGTGAAAACTAATTCTTATGGAGTTATTAGCTGGTAACTGTATTTTAATTTAATGTAATCAATTGTTTAAAGTATTCTTAGTGCAAAAACTCTTTTACCTTTGCTGTTTTTCTCATTTCCTACCATTTTGGACGAAAGTTACCCCAAGCTACATATTTTTATTTTGTGTACCTACAGTAATTTTTTCTGCCAATTTTTGTAAAACAAAAACTACTATGAATAAGCAGTAAATTATTTAGTTCTTTTGTTTTGTTCTAGGGAAAATGCCAAGAAATCGGATAAAACCTCTAAAGACTAGAAA
This sequence comes from Philaenus spumarius, assembly GCA_018207615.1. NCBI lineage: Eukaryota > Metazoa > Arthropoda > Insecta > Hemiptera > Aphrophoridae > Philaenus > Philaenus spumarius. The sequence goes on from JAGFPH010002772.1 coordinate 89,049, forward strand.
CTACGCCAATTACAGCCCAGATGTGTTTGGAGGCTATTTAGGTCTATCCAAACTGATCCAGAAAGAAGGTATTGTATACCTAGATCTTCAATTAAAAACAAACTGAAAGGCAATCACATGAAAAACATGGGACGTGCAAGGATTTTCAGTGATGAAGAACCAGAGCGTGCAAGAACTGGCTTTTGAACAGCACTTAGTAAAAATATCAGACTATGGGTTCTCAGTGGTTGAGATTGATTTTCGATATGCAGGAAAATGCTATTTAGATAAGAAAAGTGTCCATATTAATCAGTTTCAACAAAAACTCCCTGGCTATGAGTTGACACAGTCATTTTTAAATAGATATGACTAGTTGTGAAAGTTCCAACATCAAAAAGGTTAGAGATAAGATAAGAGCTGCAGATATTGAAAACTATATAGACAATCTAAAAGAAGTTGTCAAAGATGTTCCACCCTCTCATATTTGGAACTATGACAAATATTACAGATAACCTAGGAAACAAAAAGTAATCTGTAAGAGAGGAGCAAAATATGTGGAAATCATTTTTATGCAACCATAGTAAAAGTGCAATCTCGCTCATGTTTTCAGAAATTGCTGCAGGCACTCTTGCCCCCTTTTGTCATCTACAAAGCGGAAAATATATGGTACACTTGGACAGAAAACGGGCCAGAAGGAACACACTATAACCCCTCAAAAGGTGGATGGTTTGAATCAAGTTTCTTGGCCTAGTATTAGGAACCAACATGGGCCAAAAATACTGCATCGGTGTGAAAAAGGGAAATTACTGAATGCGTTGGAACAGTACGAAATTTACAGAATGTTTAAAACCACATCTAACCTGATACTCAATGAGAAATTAGTTTTTGATTCTAATGTATTGTTCGACACAGTAATATCTGAAATAGACAAAGAAGACTCCATATAGGTCCCGCCTCCAATTCCTTAACAACAAGATTACATATCACTAGAACAGATTAGTACAGTGCGAGACTGTAGGCCTACCGGACACGCGATCCTTTCTTAATATGTGACTTGATGTGTGTGTTTATTGTAATTGTTTGTGAAACTATGTGTTTATATTCATTGACAACGGAGATACTCCTCCCGAGAACTTGAAAATGGCTGAATAGCTGAAGCGGCCATCGTGTAAATAACAACGTATGACTATTGGTGACGGTAAGTTATTATTATATTAATTTATAACAATAGTCGGAATGGCAAAAAACATAACTTATCTTCACACATCAGTTTACATGCGCTTAAGCTTTGTGAAGAGCACAATGTGTGGTTTGATTGACTCCCACCGAATTCGACACAGCTAACACAACCACTGGATGTCGCTTTCTTCGCGCCTATGAAAAGATCATGAAGTGGAAAGAATCCACTAGAATCATTGTCTAAATTTTCAACCATCCCTAAAGATTTTTTTCCAACATTTTTGAAAGAATCGATGACAAGTTTGGCAGAAAAACAAGTTTGCAAAGTGTGAAATTTATCCCTTGAACAAAGAAAAACTGCTAGACCCCTTACCAGAAAACCAGCCTGTAGAAAATGCTGTTGTGAAACTTTTCTCGAACAGTTATAAAAGAAAAGTTCTAAACTAACGATGGTCCAAAAAAGAAGAAGAAAAATTGCAAGTGCCTGTTGGCAATAGTGTTACACTTAAGATGTTGAAGCAGCCATTTCAGAAGCAACTGCCAAACCTCTACGCCATGACCCACACCACTTCTGTCAATTAATGTGCTTCTGGTTGTTGAATTTTTGTTGGCTAATGAACTAGTCCGAGTGACTTAGAAAACCAATGTGTGTACGAAATTTGGATCAAATCGGGACGTAAAATGCAGTCGTTAGTGTGCGAACACATAGTATATACAATTTTTATTGACCATAAGAGTCACTGCAATAGTTGATCTTTCCTATAGAAATTTGCTAATAAGCTTAAAACATTTTCTAAAGTATTTCAATGGCAATCTATAAGATTGGACCATAATAAACAATGAAACTAGAAATACCATGTAAAAAATGTGAACAATCTTGTTTGTTGAATGATATAACTTTTACATTGAGCCTAATAAATAGAGTACAGTAATAGAAAGTTTTGACAGTTGTTTGAGTATATCTAGTAACAAAAACTCAATTCTTTACACAGTGCTGGATTTACAGAATTGGAGGCTAAAGGCGAAGTTTTCTGTGCGGCCACCTCCTGTGTTCTGTGAATATGAAATTATGTACTGTACTTTATAATTTATTTGATCACAGACAAAAATAAAACTTGTAGGATAAAAAGCGTGATTTTAATTTAAAAGCTTTATGTTTTTATTATTTTAAAGGCCTTAGTGGTTATCATCGCGTTTTAAAAGCTTTATATAAATATATGGTAGAGTAATATATACATTATTTAAATACCAAAGAATTACTAACAATTATCAAAACGATATTAAAAAACCCTTAAGACAAGAATACACTGAAGAAAATATATTGTAAATTTAAAACTGTTGTTGTTGTTGTCCAATGGCTTTTACTGGCGCATGCCATCTTTGATCTTGCTTCCCAGTAGAGACCAGGGAGGTCTTTTCTCCTCTGCTTCTCTTCATCCAGCTCTCCGCAGACCAAGAGTAAATTTAAAACTAAACATAATACTATTCTTCAGCAACTTCCCCACATCCAGCTTAAAATTACCCCAAAATGACGCGGCGCACGCCATGTTGGCTTGCACCACAATCTCTCCGTAGTGTTGCGTCCTTACATCTTTTCAACTAGTCTGCCAAAAATTGCAGATTAATCGAATACTACAGATTTGTAAAGGACAAAAATAAAATCTTCATCAAATCTGGTGGATGGTTGAATAATCACAATACGGATAAGGCTCAAACATTATGTCCGTATTTACAGTTCAAGTGCGAGTACATCCTTAAATATATATGTTGTACCCCGTGCAGCCTAGTGGTAAATCCGACAGTCTTTTCAGTAGCTTTTGCCATTGCTAATTCCAACCATTGCTTATGTCACAGTACAGTCAAGGAAAATTATATCCAAGATATATAAGTCTGAAGGTAAAAAAGCCAAATATAGAAATAATTTAAGTTTTAAATAATGGGTGCAGCATAATTGTTAAGCAGAATTATAGGCTTATATAAAAAATAATAATAATCGTTATAGATTTTTAGTTTTTCCATTCAGCTTGTAGCTTCCCAAATATAAATTAAACTTCAGTTAATACCAACCAAAAATAAATCTATAAACATCAGTTTAGGGTTTTAAAAAAAAATGTATTCACTAATTCCAATCATAATATACCGTCTTCCAAACGGAGGCCTACGAAATACTTGCATGCATAAAACATACTGGACTCAGAAAGCATGAGTACAGATGTTACGATATGTTCTGATAGTCAGGTGGCTATAAAGGCCATTATGGCTCAAGAACAACGTCAAAGTTGGTCGGAGAATGCCAGTTATTGCTGGATCAGCTGTCGAGCAGTAGGCAAGTACGACTTGTTTGGGTCCCTGGACATGAAGGAGTAGAAGGGAATGAAATGGCAGACAAACTGGCTGAAACTCCACTGATGGGCCCAGAATCGATGATAGGAATATCAAAAAAGGGCTATGGGAAAGAAAGTGTAAGAAAAAATGTTCAATCAGAACACTTGCACAGATGGAGAGGTGGTAAGAGGTCAGAGACAGGCACACGATTTCATTGATGGCCTGGATGGACATCTAAGCAGAACACTGCTGGGTCTTGGCTTCCCGGAAGTGAGGTTGTTGGTCAGTCTACTGATGCGACACAATTGTCTGAAGAGGCACATCCACCTGTTGGGGGTGGAGAACAACCCATTATGTCGAAGGTGTGGAGAGGAGGAAACTCCTTTCCACGTTTTGCACGAATGTGATGCCCTCGCATCACTGAGGCAGAAATATCTGGGACAAGGATACCCTGACACCAATTACATATGAGAGGAAGGCCCTATGGACTCCTTCATTTCGTGAAAAGGGCGGGTTTGATGTAAACTGCTGCCTGGACATGGAGCACAGAGGACCTCATGGTTTAGGTGCAGTGGGCCCTGGCGGCAGGTCACACAACCCCCTAATAATAATCATAATATAGATAACAATGCTCCATGTAGATATATTAACAACTTGGGAAATACACAAAAGGAATATTAAACAAGAAAATACTTAATATTTGTTTGAAATTTTTATTTGTAGTTATTTAAAAAATGTTTATAAATTTCTATAAAAAAATAAGATAGTTTCACAATATGTACACTATTAAAAGACATTAAAGTATATAACTGAAATAAATGAACTAACAATTAATTCTTTATTAACAAGTATTTACAACAATATTCATCTAAATATTATGTTACAAACAAGTGCCTATTACACATTCTCTAAATATACAACAGTTGTTTGGTTACGATATCTTCGAGATAACTAGATCTTATAAAATATAATGAAAAACTTACATTTTCCAGAGATAGTTGCCATTGTTTATGACAGGGAAAGAAGGAATTGTTGAGAAGAAAAGGTAGTTATTTTGAGCATTTATTTTTGTCAGACACTATTAAGTTCAATTGCACAAAGAAATTTTTTTAGTTTTGATAGTGAAAAGCACTTGGATCAACATTGAATACATGAGGGAAAAATAATCAGTAAAATTCAATATTATTTTGAATATCATTAAAATCTGAAATTTAATGATTTTAGCAAAATAGTAATTACAAAAACATTAAATATTACAAGTTTAGAGTAAGACACTTATAGAAGAAAAACTACAAGAGTAAAACAAACTAAACAAATGAAAGGCAGAGATGAACGTGTATTTCCTTGATCATAATTTAACCAACCCTCATTGCTATATTATTATAACAACTAGTAAATCCCCGTGAAAAATCACAGGTGGATTAATTGGATACACATCAGAAATACATCATTTATACAAAATACTATTTAAACAACACATTTTATCAAGGCCTACCTAACTATCCAGACGGGGATTTTTAATTCGGTAAATCTGTACAATTATAAGGACTATAAAACTGTGGGAATATTTGTTAAGATTTTGTGTTTATGTACATTATTATATATATTTAAAGAAAGATAAAAATATTATCTTTTAATTGCCTTTTATTTCATATTGATAGATCAAATGATTTAGAAGTTAAACATAACCCCAAAGTATAATCTACGCTAGGTTTTGTTTGCGTATTACAGATACAGTTTATAACCTCAAAGCAAATATTATAACATACATTAGTTCTATAACTCATTTTAAAAAAACAACTTCACAAGAATTTATAATGATTGAAGTTGTAAACATAACCTCAAACTATAATAAACATTGGTTTACAGATGATGGGTGAAATCAGCTGTTATATTAAGAGGATTTCCTATTAAAAAATGACAACTTAAAAATTTTTTTTTTCTTTTTCCCTGATTCTGTAGTTTATAAGGTTTAACCCTGCAACTGTCAGACTACTCAATTTGAGTGGTTGTGGCACGTGAAAACGATCAATTTTGACAACTCTACTTGTAATGAATATTTCACCCACTAAAAATTATCCAATCGCAATAAATCAAAAACTGTTGGAAAGGCAACGATCTAAACTTAAATTTTTGTATTTACAAGTTATTTCTAAAACGTATGTTTACATACGTAATCATCGTTGCAGTTTATTAGTTTTCTTCAACAAACTCGGCGCCCGTCAATTCACCGGATTTTGTCATAAAACACGACGAAGTTTTCTTCAACAAACTCGGCGCCCGTCAATTCACCGGATTTCGTCATAAAACACGACAAAGTAACTCGTCTTTCTTCTCTTTCTAAAGCCCGCCCAATACGTCCTTCTAAAGTAAACCTAGATATCGTTGGATTTTTCACAATTTCCCCTATCTAATACTGTCATCCAATTAAAAATTGGACAAATAGTTCTAGAGTTGTGGGGCGTTTTGTAGACTCTTGCAATTGGTCAGTTTTCCAACCAATAAACAGTGTTATTTATTACACGTGTTATCTGTGTGACCTCAATCGTTTTTTATAGATATTTTGGTATCTTTGTAAACATAATGCTTCAAGCTAACTTTTCCTGTGAACCAAATATGCTATATTCGAACAGTTTGTTGTGTAGGACCGTGGGAAAGTGACTAATAATACGGTCTCATCTAAGGTTTCAATATGAACCATAATGGCTTTTTATAACATGGGTAGACATAGGAGTTTGCGCGCGCATCCTGTATGGCTTCAATGGGCGAGAGAATTCTACATTTTTTCCCACTTTTGTTATTCAAATAATTCTAAGTCTAACACTTTTAGGAAAAGATAATTTACAAGTATACGGTTCAATTCTTTGATTTATTCTCTACACTTTGTTATAATAATATTTCAATTTTGGGTAAAGCAAATATTCCTAAATTACGTTTGAAACTAGGCCTACTTTTGGAAGCAGTCGTGTAGATGGAACATAAAAACTGGTGTTTTCAAAATAAGAAATTGATAAATGTTTTGTTTTTATACAGTTCTATTTAGAACTAAATCATGAAACGTTTTTACTCTTATGAAAAAATTACAAAAAATGTTTACTACTTGTTATGTAAGCCTAAAGTTGAACATTTTCCTTTCGTTACTGAACATTTTTTGTTTCTTGAGCTAATAATTTACAATTTTACATCAATAAATTTTTTAATTGCATATATGAATTCTTTGAACCTTTTTCTACAAAAAAGGTACAGCACACTTTTGGATTGGTAAACAATTACTATATTTGGCGAATTTTTGAAAATATGCTTACACACGCACCGAAATGACTTGGCGTTGCAAAACATTAACATGGACAGTTGTAGGGTTAAGAAAAACATAACATATGCCACAAAAGTTCTTTATATCAGTGTGAAAAATTTATTCAAAGCAATGCGCGTACCTACTTTTGGTCGAGTTGAACTTCTTTATGTTTGCTATTTCTACTAATAAGATTTTTAATTTGTTTAAAGTAATTACAAAGAAGGACAACAATGTTTATTATTAGGGTTTCAATGCCTCCAATATGTAAGTAAAACATATCTTGACTACAAATACTGGTTGTGCAAGTTATTCCCCTCTATGGCTGCTAAAATAACTAATGGAATCTTTAAACGCGATTTCCCGCAACTTTTCAATATTTATATTTTTTTACACAAAAGTTCTTTTAACTTTTTAACTGCTAAAACTACAGTAATGAAATTTTTACCACATCTTTAGTAGCTTATAATGCAACTTTTTGGGTATTTTTATTCCTCTAGGACAAATACTTAAGTATTTTTTTAAAATGTGTAAATCACAATTTTTTTTGTAAGGTCATAACTACTAAACTTTTAGTGGTAAAAATATGACTATACCCCAAAAGTTAGTGCTTTTTATATACTTTAAAACATGATATCAAACGGCCAAGTTGGTTCAGTAGTAAAAAAGTTATAAGACATTTAAAAAAAACATATTTTTTGCCTAAAAAAACTCAAAAAAGTATGTAAAATAAATTTGTTTGCCAATTCATATAAGTGTAAACAACAAAGGCCTATTATAGAAACCCCCTATTTTCAGTAGGGAATCCCCTTAAATGTTACTCCACGTACGTACCCTCGTACACTCACTTTTATAGGAGTTGATAAAATTATTAGTTGTTTAAATGTTAGTAATACCCACATTTGAATTGAAATAATAAAATGAACAACAAATAAAAGGAGCAGGGTTTCAGGGGGACCACCTTGAAACTTATTAGATTCAAAAATCCAGATTTTATTAAAATAATCCCATAGCTGTTTACAAAAGCCTTGTTTTTCTCAAAAAAGTTATTTGTTTTACTGCATTAAAACAGTGCACAGTGAAAATGGAAGTAACAAAAACTGTTTTTAGTTATAGATGTATAGCATACATTTAAAATTATAACAGGTTAAACACCAAAACTATACTTTGATTATTGTAGTTTGTGACAACATCGTAGAAGATACTCATTTGTAAATAAATTTAGTTTTTATTAATTATTTTAAGTATACATTAAAAAAGGATCCAGCAGAAAATACAAAGCTACATTAAACCAATTTGGTGCACACTATTTTAAAAATGAGAGTTGTAAGAGTAGAAAGACTACTGCAAATATTTCAAATACTGAACACTTAATGGCTTCTTGCAAGTCAAATTAACTTATTAGTTTGATCAATAAGAAATTTCATTATAATTAAAATGTACACATTTATAGTACTTAGCTTATATAGTCAAAAGTAGAGGATTAAGGAAAATATATATAGTTTTCTTGGGCAGTTAGATTATTTTTTAGCCTATGATTTAAAATAGTTACTATGAATTTTATTAAAATTTAAAATTATCTTGCCTTAAACAATAGCTAATACTAGGTGAAACTATGAGAAAGAGCATTTTTATAAATTATCACCTCAAATGTACATAATCATAATTGCTTCACTTATACAAACTTGTATTAATAGTAACATTTTTTAAATTCATTGTTGAAAATAGTACAATAAAATTTTGATTAATGTACAATCAGGTATTTAAGCTTAACTCAGATTCAGGAACTGGTTTATGGTAAAAACATAAGTTGTAAGTAAACAAATATAATGTTTATGACTGAAAAGAATCCACAATTATAAAAAAGAAGAAATACTTCAAATAACTGTAGTTGATTTGGATAAAGCTTCTTACCAATGAAACAACTCTATATCTGGAACATAGGAGGAATAATTTTTGTAAAACAAGTTAAAATGGAACTACAATATTAACTACATACTTTGTGAATAACATTTGCAAAACTATATCATGTTTACCTCTCACCAAGAAAAAAATATTGTTTTTTTTTTAAGTACAGTAGCACATTGATTGTCTGGCAGCCTGCATTACCTAGGTCAATTTTCATCCTTTAAATGTTAAAATAAAAACTAGTAATAAATCAAATAATTTTATAAAACAATTTGTTATGTTTTAGCATTTTATTTTGTCAACATAAATTTTATTATTTGGTGTTAATTTATCGATAAGAAGCAGATGCCACATTAAAAACAAAATACAGTACCGTACTGTATATGATATGTAGATGATAGCACCTGAGTACAAATAATCTGAGGTGAGTTTAAGTGCTTATCTGGTTCAACAATATATATTGTAATGATACCAAAATTCGGCTTACATAAGTAGCAGGTACATGATATCAGGGATCATTTCATAAACCCATCAGTACCAAGAAAAAAATAAACAAAAAACACAGCCCATTATCTTCATATCCCATTTATAGGCTTAAGTTTAGACCAACCCAAACGTAGAAAATATAATTAAAAAGGTCGAGAAGGAAGAAAATGAAGCATTGTTGTAGGGGGGAAGAAGAAGAATGTTTTGGAATTATGGGGACTCTTGCATAAACCTTTGTAGTTGTCTATTCCTCTAGCAGACACAAATTGATTCTAAAATAAACATGCAAACTGTCATCACAAATCTTGTTGTAATTAATTATTTCCTATAAATCGTTAACTCAGATACTTCTGAAGCTTCTTGTTCACTGCAAAGGTAAGAAGGTTAATAACATTTCTCTTAATTTAATACATGCACAGTCTCAAAGCGGCCTAGTGTGACTGCCAAAATTTGAATTCTTCTCGACTGTAACATTACAAAAGAGACTTATGAATTTCTTTTGATTTTTAAAGAAATAGAATACCTGATTTTCCAGCCACACTAATGCCAGTCACAACTAATGTAAACAGGACTGCTAGTAAAATACAGGTGAAATGTAATTTACAAATACATTTTTAAACATACCTTTATTTTGAAAGTGTTTTCACAAAACACAAAATCACTCTTCCTCGTCCTTGGTTTTTTACTTTGTAAGGAACATCTGCAACAAAAATATAGGATATTTATTTAGATTCATGCGTTATAATTAATTTGTCTAAACTTTATTTTAAAGTCTGCTTAAGAATGAAACGATCCGTACTTAAATTCAAAATTTTAACATTTTAAATTAATTAATTACAATCACAACATACATTTTTTCAATACTTTATGATATAATATTTTGACAGATAAACAACAGTAATGACAATTAAGGCTGCAATTAAGTAAAGTTTAATTTCCCTTATATGTTGTACAGTAGAACCTTTCAAATCCGAACTAAATGGGGCTGTAGGCTGTTCGGATTAGCCAAAATATATACTATACTTTTCATAATAACCAGTGCTCCTTACAGTATAGTATTGTACAGTGAGGAGGGCAGTCTGATTTGGCATGCGACAAATGAGGTTAGTGTTAGGGATTACACATCAAAAGTTCATAAATTAAATCATTCAATCGTGATTTAGTGATATTCTAATTATTTAATCTTTAAACTTCCATCACAATTTTACAAGTTTGAATAAGTTTATTTTTTCCGTTTATAAATTTTTAGCGAGTTATGGCAAGTAAATGAAATGAAAGGTCAGTTCTTGTACTGCAGAACAAAAAATCAAAGCTTTAAAGCACCTAGACAATGGGGAAAGTTTAACAAAATAAGCTGCCGAATTTGGCGTCGGAAAATCAACAAGAAGTAACTGGAAAAAGAATCGTGTCAAAATTGAACAGTTTTGCATTGTAACAAGTGAAAACACTTTAAAACAACGCCATCATGCAACAGTTACCACAAAGGAAAAACTTTATGAAGCAGTGTTTTTGTGGTTTTCACGAGAGGCAAAAAGAAGTCAATATTAGTGGTTCACTAATTCAATAAAAGGCATTACGGCTGAACGGATGGTGATTTGTGTCGTTGCTACGGGTGGTTGAACTAATGAAAGAAACAGCATGGGATCAGACAACCGATAAGCGGAAAAAAGTTATCATCTGATACAACTTCTGAAGAAAAATTCGCTGATTTGATTTCGTCAGAAAATTACTCACCACAGCAAATGTACAATGTGGATGACACTGCATTAAATGTGTACTGTATAAAGAGCACTTCCCACTAAAAGTGTTATGAAGGGTGCAAAGGTTTGGAGCACAAATTGCACATATATGAGAATTGTAGCTGTCGTCTGCATCGCGTGAGCGATGGCTCACCCGTTTCAACAAGCAGACTACCAATGGGACTAGAACGAAAAGCTCCAGATGCTATAGACGGAGACCAGAGTTATGAACGGAATCAATCTTTTTAAGAACCGATAACCTAGCTGACAAATAGACTATGGACCCGTAGTCAATTCGTGATCGAATAAGAGCTCGGTAAAAACGCAGCATGCAGGTTCTATCGGATCCCCAATGAGAACCCCTTAAAATCCATAACATATCTAAGATCTTGATGCAGCGTGATTTTAAGTTTATCACATGCGGGTTCTAAGAGCGTCTATGGTCGAATATAGGACCTAGAAATTTAAATTGTTATCAACCCTCCGATGGTTCACTATATGACCCCTGGTGGTTTAGCCTGTTTGGTGGTTTTCGCAGACTTATTTTCAAAAATCGATAAAAACAATTGTATTTTTCAATTGATTAAAGCACTATTATATATCATATTCTTCAGAAAATAATTCTTCAACATTCATTCGGTCCAAGTTCAACTGCTTATAGTAAGACAATCTAGAAAAATTTGTTAACCACCCATTCTAACTTTGTCATCCGGATTAATTGACATATGAGAATGAACAACAAAATCATATCACTCTAATTTTGTTTAGTCAAATGTTTTACTTTATTCGGTTGTTAAATCAAATTAACAACTTTAGGCATCCATATACTTAAATTTTAAACATTATACTTACTATCCAAATTAAATAAAAAACAATAAATTTTAGCATAATAAACTTACGACAAGGAACAAAGAAGAATGAATTCAACTCAACAGCTTTTGAAGTTTTATTTATTTCAACAAGTGCTGATCCTTTCTGCACCATGTACATCTGAAAAAAGCAATATAATTTTTAAATAATAAACATATTAGTTTTAACGTAAACACGTAATTTATCTGATTAAGTTTTATCGAATAACTCAATTATTTTAGTTTGAATAGTTTAAAAAGTTTAAGAACTTAAATACAGTAGAACTATCTTGGGACCGGGCAGAACTCGGATAGTACAGTAGGCCGTGAGAAAACTATTGAGGTGCGAGTTCCTGCTTCATTTACCTCGTTATAAGCTGATTTGTAGTCATACTTACAAAATTTATTTTATAGTAGAGTCCCGTTAATCTGAACTAATTGGGGTTTAGCGGGAATTCGGAATAGGCGGATTTCATGAATAATATCAATGTATTGACTTATTAAGGCGTAAATTATCTGCTAGTCGGTTCTATACAGCGTTGATTGGCTCGGAGGAGGTGAACTCTCAAACTGAACCCATATCACACGTAAACGCGGCAAATGCTCTTGACCTTGCCTTGTGTAGGTTTACACCATCCGTTTTTTTCTTCCTTTGCATTACAATTCTGTTTTCTTCTAAAAACGGAAGGGAAGAGATAATTTGATAATAAATGAAGACATTTATTTGTAAGTTAACAGAATTGTTTTTGACAAAGTTTTTTTTTTTTTAAATTTTCATCAGTCAGTACAGAAACTTGGATGACCAAGGTTCTACTGTACTAAAAATAGAAAAACGATTATACTGTGCTTAATTTATAGTAATGTATATAAAACTTTTAAGTATCCTCTTTGCTACTTTTGATCATTTTATAAGTAAAATAATAAAATTAATAGAATAGTATTTTACAAATAATCATGATACTTACAATATTATTGGAAGAAACATGATGAAACGTTTCGTCCCGTTGAATACAAATATGGCCGCCAGTTGATATTTCATTCACAATAATCCCTGTAGCTTTACCAACTCCAGGTTGAATTACTTTAAATTGAGAGCTCGACAAAGAAAAACAAGCTAGAAAATAATTTTAAAAAATTTGATTCAATTTACTTAAGAAAAATATACTTATAAATTAACAATCCTATTCATACTATTAATCTCCTAAATAATTTTTAAACAAATAAATGTAAATGTTTGATATTTCAGAGATCAGTAGTGGTGATAAAATCCTACATTTGGGCAAGATTGGTTCAAATTTGCCCACATGGGGACGTGGCCTAGAAGGAATCACTCAAATATCTGGAATGGAAGTCTGTGATGGAGTCATACCTCATTTCTAAGGTCTATTTATCCAGATCAAAGTGCTGCAATCTGGACCTCAAAAGAATCTCACTACCAAGAATGAAAGTTTAAAAGTTGTCCATTGAAAACATACTGGGAAATAAATTCGCATAATACCATTTCAAATAGTGCAAACTACCCAAACATAATCGCTTATAAATCACTATTTTAAAAATCTTAGAAAAGGTTAATTTATTACAGAAACTGTGTACTTATTCTGTAGGCTATCTCTGTTGTTACCAACAATATTTTTCTAACCGGTTTTGAAATTGTATTTTGGTCAATATATTTGGCTTTTTGTACTTCAACCTTTGCCCTAGTATTTTGAACTTGAAATACTTTCTTAAAAGGTTTAGTAGGCTTTTGTTTAGTAGCTTGTGTTAGAGTCAGTTTGTTGAACCGTGTTGTGCATGTCACTTAGTGAGGTTGAGCAAGTCATGCGAATGAAACTTGTGATTTATTTAATAATCACTTTTCAAGAAATGAATCCCATATTAAAGTTAACAGTAAGTAATCAGAACCATTGAGAGTTTTGGACTATCCGGGAGAATAAAAGATCGAGCAAGAAATGGAAGGCTAAAAACTGATACTGATCGATGAAGATAGCTATTTAAACGTAACACAGTTTTTCATTGAAATTCCACACTGATCACTTGGAAAAGTGGATCAAGAACACTATTCATCTGTAAAAAATATCTTGAAAATAACAATTTCAATTTTCATCTTGTACAAGAATTAAATAACAATGACTGATAGGAGGTTTGAGTTCATGAAGAAATCATGTCAACATGTGATGATCAAAGGAATTTCATAGAAAGTATTGTAGTTTCGGATCAAGTGACTTCATTTTGTATGGCAAAGTAAACTGCTATAACTATCATACCTAGGACAGGGAAAATCCTCATTGGATGCTTGAAGCAAAAGTTAATGTCTAAGTGAGTAAAATCAGATGACAATAGGGTCTTTTTTTATTGACAGTACCTTAAACATCAGACTTATGAAGCTGTGCTGCAAAATCTGTTGCAGGGATTCAAATTGCTGTCAGTAAAACTTTAGGAACATTTGATTCCAACAAGATGAGCCTCCCTCTCACTTTAAATGAGGATGTGCAGAAGGTTTCCTATAGTGTGTTCAACTAATTAATCCCCAGTTGACTACTTTTTTGGGATAATCTAAATGCTAATGTTTACAAAAAAAAAAAAAGGCAGATTTATGGCATAGGATAATTCTACAAGATGCTTTCGGCTTTTACCACTGCCAAACTGTATCGAGTCAACATTCTGAGCTTCTACTTAGGTATGAGTATAATTCATTCTTGTTTCTACTTTTATAAAAATGTTAATATTACATATGTTGGACAGAAGTCATTTTTGGTAGGGAGATCCTTTTGAACGGGAGATATCTTCTCTGGGTAAATATACCTATAAAATTAGGTATATTTGACCACTCACCATTGACTTCCTCTTATTTGAGCAACTCCTTGTGGGCAAATGTTAACCAATTATGTCAAAATGTAGGATTTTAACACCAATACTGATCTATGAAATGTCAAGCGTTCAGGACTTTTCTAACACCATGTATAATAACAATAACAATGATAAAATTTCCAAAGTATAAAACAAACTAATATCATTAATATAATTTTGATTAAACTATTTTAACACTTTGAACCCTGGACCCTTAACACATTGTCGTGCGTAGCTACCTGGGGGTTTTAGTAGTATTTTAAAAAAAATTCTGTTACCTTATTTAAAAGTATAACATATTATATATCATTTTAAAAAGGATGAGCTTTAAGTAAATGTAAATACTTAAAAGGTTTTTACTTAAAAGATTAGATTTAAAAAATCTTGAATCTTGGTTTATTCAAAATTCAAAATTTTAACAAAATATGAAAAATGATGAAAAATTTAAAAAAAAATAGCTACATAGTCTTTTAGTTTACAACAAACACTTTATTTACACTTAACAAACACTAAAAAAACACTTATAAACTATAAACTTTGCCTCAATAAAAAACCACTAATAAATAAAAAAAACTTACAACACAATCAGAACTAATACAAATACACATCTTATCGAGTTACATCGCTAAGCAGACAAACGTCGATTGTAGAATGCACACAGCTGATCAGACACCATCTGATATTTATATAATAATTTAGTTGGTCAGTGTTAGAAAAATTCCAAAGGTCAAAGACATACGAACTAAAACAACTAATAAACATGATGAGAATGCCTAAACCCAAATATATGCCGACTAAGCTGAGTTATAGAATTAAATAGAGTGACCCGAGGTATACTCGGGCTTCGGTAGATGGCGCCGCGAACTTGGCCCGACCTATACTCGGGTTCAGGGTTCAAAGTGTTAAAATAATAGGCCTACTACTATTTAAAAAATATTAGTTAATATTTAATAAAATAGTATTAACTATTTTATAACAAGAAATATTTTCTATTTTGCTAATCACCACTTATTTTGATAGACAATATAAATACCGGCTTAAACCTTTGTTAGACTAATGCGGAAACAGATAAATTCAAATCAAATCACTAGTAAGTATAAAACCTTTTATGACATTAATACATATTTAACCCTTTTTAAGAGTACAGCAAATTGCACTTAAATAGTATTGAGTGGTTCTAGTATGTCATGTACAAAAGGAGTGCTAACGTTGTGGAACATCATTTGCAGTGTTCTAGTAGCTTCACCACCAGAGCAACAAACAAAGAAGTTTCTAAAGCATTGCTACCAATACAACAACAAAAGAGCAAATGTAAAGGGATACAACCTATCAGTGCTCTGATTGTAATGTGCCTTTGTGTATATTCAATAGTTCTGAACATTTCCATACAAGTTTTTTAAATTTGTGAATTAGTTTAAGTTTTTTGATCAAATTTTCCCATTTTATATCATGACGGTACCGCACATCATTATTCCTGAAAGGGTTAGTATTCAAGTTAAATTATATTGTAATCAAAAAGGCAACTAAACTTTAGTAAAGCCTATATATATATATATATATATAGCTACTAGGTCAAACAATACCTTATAACAAATTGTATGACAAATAAATGGCTTATTTATTTTAAATAAATGATAAACTGTAATATAATAGTTTATACAAATCTATAATTACATAAATTTTAAAATATGAGCATCAGTTTAAGTTCATGAAAATAACTAGAGTATAATCATTGCAGTTGTATTGACACACAATACGATACATTTTTATCCATAGTACATTACATTTTTCACATAATTTATTATAAATAGACCACCTTATTCCTCAATTATTAATATAATCCTTTACCTCTTGATATCAACCATAACACAAATTAAAACCAAACATAAAAAAAATACTAAACTCACAAGAAACACTGCACAATACAATTGTATAATGTTTTGTGGAGAGATGTTTCAACACTTTTTTTACTATGGTCAAAACAAAAATAAAATAACATGATAAGTATGTTATTTATAGTCTCTTGGCATTGTGGATACAATTACTATGACCAAATTTCAAGGATAGTAGATGACATTCAATAGATGATGATTGGAAATATCTGTGAAAAACCACTAAACATGCCCAACAACAATCAAGGTAGGCACATAACCACACCAGCATTATGTACAAGGAAAACATATTGTAAACAATAAAACGAAACTAAAGCTGCATGTCTGTAAGTTGTTATCTATTGTTTTTTACTACCTAGTGTCTCATTCACCTTTTTTTATATTTCTTCTTCTTTTCAAATTGCAGACCCTTAGACACTCCATTATAGTGTTTCTATTACTTTCATAGCAAATAAGATAAAGGATCATACATAATAATGGCAAAATCATTATCCCTTATTGACTCCGGCCTGTAATAATAGTATAACTGACAAGACTCAAGATTTGTTGCTTACATCTTCATGTAGCAAAGGTTTAGCTGAATTTCAACTTCCGGCACAGGTATCAAGAGGAAAAAGATTATGTTAATTGTGAAATATGGTTGGTGTAGAAATTAATAAGAAATTAATGTTAAATAATTTGTGAAATCATAAAATAATTTCTTAGAATAACCATCAGTTTGAAGTATGGTAGCAATTTACCATTAACATTACTTACGCATTTTATCTACACAATAACCTTGAGGCATCTGGACAAGACTTCCGGTTTGCTTTGTGCGACTTGGAATTTTGTTTGCAGCCATACTTGATCTTTTTTTAGATAGTTTACCTAAAGTAGAATACAAACATTAATTTCATATTTTGTTTTTAACATGAACATCATTATATTGTTATAGGGTCTTTCCATTTCAAATCATCCAGCCAAAAATTTAAATTAAATCAATGTTCACAGATTTTTTATTTGTTCAATTTATTATTATTGGTCCTGTAATTTTTTTTATATCTTGAATACGTTTTGATATATTAATATTCAAAATATATGAAAAAAGACACGGTTGTTTTTGCCAAGGGTTTTAGCATTAGTGAAATTGTTTCAGTAAATAATTCATAATTTTGGCAATTTTCATCATATCACAATTATTTTTTCACAAAAATGTTCAGAATAACCCTATAAAATAAGACAAAATGTAATTAGCACCATATTAAATGGTGCAATCTGTATCAGCTCAAACCTGGATTTCATAAATATTTTGAAGAAAAACGGAAAATCTTAAAACAAGATTTAATATAAAAGGCGCTGCAATAACCAAAGAAATTATTTCCTAATTTAAGAAATTATTTAAGGAAAATAATCCTTAAAGTATGAACTAATAGGATCTGAAATAAAATTGGTGTTTTTTTGACTGCAGAATATTAAATATAGCTGGAAACAGACTTAATATTACTTATAATAAAGCAATTTATGGCTTATTACTATAAAATAGAGTACCAACTGTAGACTAGTTAAATAATTGGAATAATAAGCAATAATTTTACCTCTTTCCATATTAAAACATTTAATAATATAATAATTTAAGTAGTTTTTTTACCCATCCATATTTTTTCATAGTTTTACTTTCATATCTCGAATTAAAGTTGTTTTGTCAACTAAACCTAAAGCGATTTTTGCCAAAATGTACGTAGAGTACTAAAGTATCAAAGTATGGAATATCAAGCTTTTTGCAAGATTTTATATTTTTTTGTTTATTACACGCAATTTTGAGATGATTTTACTTGCTGGCGTGTGTAGTCAGGGAGCCGAAAGAAGGATACACAATACAAATATTGAATCGAAGAAATGCATGCAAGTTCTTTCTTTATAGTTGAGTGCTGTCATTTTACTCGTCTGTTACTAGATGACTTCCAAGATATCATTAATCCTCAAAGGGTTAAATACTGGCATTCAAACTTAATTAAAATCACAATGTTAATAAGCGGTACCAGAAACTGGCACATACTTTCTCACAACCATATTTAAATCATTAAACAGATTCACTGTGACTTCATAATTGTATTAAAGTAGGAGAGAGGATACATTAAAGTAGGAGAGTATAATAACTAATAAATATTATTATTATTAGCTAAACAAGAATTTTTAGAAAGATGCTGTTTTTTGCATATGGTAGGGTACATTAAGGGCTACAAACAAGCCAAATTTTATCAAAATCATTAGAACGGTTTTTTTATAAAAAAATAATAACGGAATTTTTTAGCCAGAAAAGTTTTTTTTTCAAATCATTTTTTTTGTGCATCTATATACAGGCCTAATTGACATGTTTGGTGCAAATTTGTTTGAAATCGATCAAATAGTTTTCTCTCTAGCTTTACATACATACAGACAGACATTTTGTAAAAACCACATTTTTGGACTCAGGGTCCCAAAACGGATATTTCTACAAAAATCTCAACATCGATTTTTTTTGCGATCACTATATACTATATACTATAGTATAGTGAGAAAGTAAAAATCCACGAAACAACCAAATACAACTTTCATTAATTTTATAAAACATAGTTTATTCACAATGATAAAAATCTGCAAAAAATATGTGAATACAATTTACTCTAATTTTATACAAAACTAGCTTTAAAATATAGTTATATCATAATGGTGGAAGAAAAAGAGTCCTAATAGGATTTGTACTAATTTTATAAAAATTCTGGATATAAAAAGTAACAGTGAAAGTCCAAAAAACGAAACAAAGATCAAATAAACGAAACAAAAATAAAATAAGATTTGAGATTCTTACCACTTGTAGATTTTTCTGAGTTTGAAGAATCAATCCAGTATTCTTTAACATTAGTACGTTTTCTTCCAGAGCGTCTCGACTCTAAAAAGAAATAATGATATATTAAAGTTTTTATTTGTGTATTGGAAAATGTATGAAGAATACGTAACCAAATTTTTTTAAACTGTAAACTGACATAGAATATTTATAATAGGAGTAAACTGGAATAAAAACTGGAATAAATTTAGGGTGATTTTAAAAATTAATCCTAACTATTAAAAAAATTACAGTGAAAATGGCTTGAATGAGTACTTTTTTAGAAGCAATAGCTTTGTATTACACACAGGGATATCACAAAATATTATTTAAATTACCTTGACAATGAAGGAATACTTTAGTATGGATTATAAACTTGTTTTATAAAACCTAGAGTTATAAGAAATTGAAATAACGCCAAATTAATTACTCAACCAAACAAATAAGTATAAATTTATACAGTTTTTAAACTAAATATAATATAGTGTACATGAACATGCAATGTAGTACAGGTTTTACTAGTTTTAGTCAACTGTTAAATTACATAACTAGAATTTACAATTTATTTGTAATAACTTTCATAAACTTAGTAGTAAATTTAAAAAGATTTATTTATTAAAGAGAACTCCCACATAATATATTATATTTCTTTTAATGATTTAAAATTTCTCCTTCTTGTCTCTACATTACAACTCTAGTTTTTTCTTGCCCCTAAAAATCTATTTTTTAAAATTTTTCTTGACTTTGTTAAATTTTATTTAAAAGCTTTTCTTTGTCTCTAAACTCTAATTTTTTTCAATTTCATTAATATGCAGTAAATTACTTCTTATTCTCATCTTGATTTCAAAAAGTCACTGGCGCAATCCCCTAATAAATTGTGTGATTAATCTTTTGATTAAAATAGACTATAGTATTAGAATAATTCTTGCAATATAAATGTTTTCTTATAATTCAAGAAGTTTGATATTTTTACCACTATGAACCTGAATCCAAACAGCAAAATAATACATAAAACACCAGAAAAAAAATTTTAAACTCATGCATCTGCTGACAAAGATACTCATGGTCTTTTGAGACTATCAAGGCCCAATTTTGTATGACTATTTAAAACAAAATACTTTTCTAAGATGCTTTAATATAAAGTGAAACCTATGATGAGGAGAAAACGCCAGGTGTTCTCTCAAAAGCTTTGATTCTGTTGCACGCTAGCCCATTTCTATAAACCAACTAAGCTTTGCTGTGATAATAATAAATTAAATAAGAATGCAAATTTATCTTCAAATCTATATATATAAAATCCAAATACCACTCACTGACTCATTCATCAAGAAATCTCAAAAACCACCGAACGGATTGGAATGAAATTTGGCTTTCTCTAGGGCCGTAGGTGCTCGCCAAGAAAGGTTTCAAAAAATTTGAAATTTTAGGGGGTTTGGGAAGGTCAAAGTTACTAAAATCCCCATAAGATTTTTTTTATAGACGAAAAACCTGGGTGGTTATCGCTATAAGAAATACATGGTATAATATTTATTGATATATTTTTAACTTTGATTTCTCTATCCGTACACTGACTAGTACCTTGTATTTTTTAAATTATGAATATTTAGGCCTTTAATCACTAGTACTGTAATTACCTTGTGAGGAGCCAGCACAATTCGTCTCTGCGTCCTTAACTCCCAAAACTTTTGGCTTTCTCTCAGCTTGTATTATAGATTCTTCTTTTTTCATCCGTTTTGGACTTAATTCAAGTTTGTCTTCTTGTAATCGCCGTTTCACTACTTTATTTTCAGTTAAGAGTTTTGGTTTTTTTACGGGCAATGAATGTATCTTTGTTTCATCCGAATATTCAAAATGTGCTACAACATATTCAATAGTTTCTTTAACAGAATCAGTTGGTTCTATTTCTTTTAGTTTAACAGCTGACTTATGTACATTAACTTTATTAGGAATGTCTTGTTTTAGTTCATTAAAGTCATTTACATTAACTGCAACTTTATCCAAATTCTCCTCTTCGCTAGTTATCCTTTCCTCTGCAGGTAGTTTGTAATTAGAAGGATCATTACCAGTATTTTTATTTATATTAAGATCTTTAAATTTATTTACTGATGATGTATTTTGTAAATTTTCATCAAATTCTTCATTAAAATCTGATTTTAAATTATTCGGAACTTGAACTTTTATAATTTTAGTTCTTGGTCTAGGTTTTGTAATGGTTTTGGTTACTTTACTGGAACTTGGGCAAGCAGCAATCAATGCAGCACTTTCTATATTTTGTTGCATTAAATTTCCACTGTTAATAACTTTAACTGTATTTGATTTACTCTCTTTAAGATTCTTTACTTTACTTATTGCACCTTTATTAGTTGTTTTGACCATATCTTTATCAATATTACTATTACTGGCTTCTTGATTTTTATCATCATCCTCCATAAAACTTACTTTCTTAGATTCTATTTTCCTTTTACCTCTAAATGATTTAAAACTTTTATTTACATGTTTATCCTCAATGGCACAAGACTCTTTAATGGGAGCTTTTCTTCTGATTGTTATAGTCTCATTATTTCCAATGTTTTGTTTTTCATCATTTCTACTACTATAGCCAGTTGCATAATTCTGATCTACATTTTGTAATTGTTTTTGATTCACAGTGTCCAGATCCTTGTTATCTCCGTCTCCTGTAGTTCCAGAAATGGAAGATATTTTATGTTTAGTAAACTTGCTTACTCCAAATATGTCATCATCATCATCATCGTCTTCACAAATATCAAATTTGATAACAGATTTCTTCAAGATAGATTTTGATTTATCATCAGCTAATTGCTGAGATTTTTTTGTTGATACTGATATAACATTTGACAATTGTTGATAATTTAATTTATTATCTGTTACTTGTTCAAATTTAGAGTTAGCCTTTTCCAACTTTTGAATTGTTGATTTTCGTCCATTTAACAGTTTTGTTCCTTGTTGTATACAAGCTTCAGAGTGTAATTGGGTTTCAACACGTTTGGAAATTTGAGGTTTCTTCTCTAGAAATATTTTTAATGCACTACTTCTCGTATTTGTATCACAATTTGTTTTCTTAGGAGCATGAACTTCAATATTTGAACTAACTGCAAAAAGAATAAAATAAAAACAAAATTTTACTATTAACATGTGAACAATACTATAAACAATTCCTTAATGGTACACAATATACCACTATGAACACTAGTGATATATTTAATAGAATACAACTTCAACACAAATAATTATATGTTACTACTCAAACTTGTTTCAACAACATTGTCACCATCTTCAGAGATGCAGAACCAATAATTACAATCCACAATAATTAAACTTTACTTCTGAGTAAATTGTTTTTATTCACTGATATTTTACAACTGCATATTGCAACAATGTCATTCAAACAAGTATAGTATATGTATTAATTGTAGTCAAGTTTATCCTATTAAGTACAGTAGAGTCTCGCTATTACGCACCGAAGACTGTTCGGTTTAGCGGGAATTCAGTGTGGGGACATCTGCTGTGTCAGTTCTATACAGCGTTGATCGGTTCGGAGGAAAGAGAGGAGGAGGTGAACGCTCAAACTGAACTCATATCACACGTAGATGCGGCAAATGCTCTTAACCTCACCTTAGTATAGGTTTACACCATCTGTTGCGTTACAATTATGTTTTCTTCTAAAAACAGAAGTGAAGGGATAGGTTGTTCGAACTGTCCTTTTTGTTATCCCTGTCCTTTCCCGTTAGGACCGCATCATCTCGAAAAAAGGTTGATAAAATAATAAAATTCGTTCGAGATAGTGAAAACGGAGGAGAAAAACAGATGAACGCAACCGGCAGGTGGCAACAAAACTACTAGTGCCTAGCTGTTGTATCTAATTCTTCCTTCTTTCTGAAGGACCCGGTATCCGTTTCACCGGACGCTTGTGGTAGCTTCCTTCCCGCAAAACGGATGGAAAACGTGAAGGAAACAAAACTAGCTTTCAATCAAATTCATCCAGCTTAGGCTCTATGTATGTATCTATTTAACTTATTTGTATAACAATAAATGTAAGTTTTTCTGAACTCTGTTCGGAATAGGTGGATTTTTGGAATAGTGGGACTCTACTATATATAATCTTACAATTCAAGGTTAACATTTATTTACAACAGATATAGTTAGTACACATTTCATAATTAATTTTTCAATGACCTTAATTTTGTAACACTAAATTTCAAACATTCTAAAAATGAAAGAAAGAGCTAGGGGGAAAATACTATAATCATCTTGAAATGAAGCGAAAACATATCTGTCCTGTCAAACATAACACATGCGTCTTTTTTTGTCTTAACTTGAGAACCAATAATCTGATTCCATGCTGATTTTTACAAATAATAGATATGTTATCTCGGGAGGTTTTAGACTATGTGGGATCAAAAACAGCTCAATATTTCATAAGTTTAACA
The DNA here is from genome assembly GCA_018207615.1 of Philaenus spumarius. Lineage (NCBI taxonomy): Eukaryota > Metazoa > Arthropoda > Insecta > Hemiptera > Aphrophoridae > Philaenus > Philaenus spumarius. Next base: position 112,834 of record JAGFPH010002772.1, read on the forward strand.
ATATACTAGGGGATCTGCCCCTGGACGCTCCGCGTCCCAACCCCAGCTCGGCCTTCGGCCTCAGATGGCTGCTTCCCTTCGCTCGCAGGTGGAAAATTCGATAAAGAATCTTGTTCGACTCAAACTCATTAAACATTATCTCCATAAGATTAACATGGGGAATTTGAAGGATTGTATACCGGAGCTCCTTCTCGGGTGAATAGCGGCTGAACGGATGATAATATATAAGACTTGACATATCTGTGAATGATTATGTTCAGTTTTTGATCCAAATTAGCTGTTTTGTTTTAAGCTTTTCATACGAACAGCTGTTTTTGTGTCCCTGATAAAATCAATAGAAATCTTTCTTCCATAAGATTAACATTGAAACTTTGAGGGCCACTGGGGCGTAGCCCTAATGTTCTAGGACTTCGGTAAATGGCCTAAAACCTTCCCAGGGTTAACCTGTGTTACTATGCAAAATTTCAAAGCAATCGGATGGACGGTATATGAATGCAAAGTGGACAAAGAACCAAAAAAAACCCCCCATAAGGAATACACAGCAGAAATTTGCATTTGATTATAACGTTTGTAAGGCGAAAGATACATGATTTGTAATGCTTGATGACATATCTGTGAATGATTACCTGCAATTTAAAAAAAAAAATAAGGAAATCAGCCGGATAGAATGGCCGTACTGACTGCCACAAGTTTTCATAAATTCTTTTAATATATAGATTACAACCACCCACCATGAAAAAATCTAGAATTATTGACATAGTTTAATGTTAATTATCAATTACAGCCCATTTTGTATAGGAACTAATTTTATTACATGATTACCTATAAACATAAAAGCAGGTTCAAACAGTTGTTAAAATTTATACATCCACATTGGATGCAGTTTTATAAAACTTAAATTCAAAGTTTGATATAACTTAGAAATAAACTATGTCAAGATTATTGATCATCTTGTACAAAATAAAGTTAATGTTTCAGTTTTATTAAGTGAGTGAAAAGTCAAATAAGCATTTTCTCCAGCAGCTGTGGAGAGCATAATGATCATAGAATAAAATATGAAACTTAAGCAAACTCATTAAAGTAATACAGTAATGTGTTTGAGACTTACAAAGCCATAATATTAAATAAACTGTGTATAACATGGAAATAAAAAAATGTACATATAAATTACCTCTCCTAGTAATTGGATTTTTGTCCTGAGAAAGAACTTCTTCAAAGGGTACTGAGTTCGGGTCGTTAGATTTTAACTGACCTCTCGAATAACACTGACCCTGATATGTTATTTTTTCTTGGCATGTCTGTATTTCTATAAACAAAAGTGAATTAACCTTTATGTAAAGTACTATTTATAGAAGTTGATATATAAATACCATCTGTGATGAAATAGTTTTTAGTGTAAGAGTGAATAATGAATGAAAAATGTGTGATTGACAGGTGGTCTCGGTCGCAGTATCAGTGGACTCACTACTGAGTCACTTCTGTTCTTGATAGACAATTTTATTGTAAATGTACAATGTTTATTGATAGACAAGTTTTCAAGATTTAAAAAATTATCAATGACATGAATGAAGGGTTAATAAATTAACTTAAAAGATAATTAGAGAATTATGAGGCAATTCTAAGGATAAAATTCCTATGGTGGAAAAGTCTGGAATTTATTAAATTAAATGTGACACAAGCATACCGGCTCACATTCTTCAAACTAAACATAACTTGGAAATAAAATCGTTAAATAAAGGGTCCTAGCTTGGTACTTCCTACTATACGAACCCAGTAGTCCAGTCAAATGGTGTTTTCCAGGAAAAAATATAGAAGTTTTTTTCTCAATCGTTCTATATGTTTTTTAGGGTGCTGAATCCGAATTTCAACTTTGATACTTCCCACGGATATGGCTTCACAACAAAAATCGCAAAAACCTCAAAATTGTTGACCGTTTTTAAAAGTATTTTGCCAAAAAGTCATAAAACTTTGCACTTTTTGAGGTAGACTATCCTATACAAAATTAAAGTACATTAAATTTCCTACAAAAGCACCCCTCAAAGTCAAATGTATTTTTTGGTTGAACGGTTTGGCAACTAGAGTTGAAAAAGGGTCAAAATTTCCTACTTTGTGGAAAACCTAGTTTTTTGTTAGTTTTTCACTTATAACTCAAAAACTATGTATTTAATTACAAAAAAACTTTCAATTTGCTAATTTGCTGAAACTAAATTAAATCCCGTACAAATTGCACACATTAATCTCTAATTTGGCCAAATCGTGGAGCCGCTAGAGCCCGTTGAAATTTTATATCATATTACGCGAAACCGCTAAGTCCAGAATCCTTCATCCAAAACTCAGTAGAGACCTATATTATCACTATTTACTTGGGCTTTATAATTAATAATACATGTAATTATTTATTATACATCAATTTAATTACTTATTAATATAATTATTAATTACATAAATATTTTGTCCAAAATTTCAGATATTTTGAATAAAATGTTTGTTTATTCAGACACAAAATATTTATATAAAAAGTTCCGAAAAAACTATTTATTATCAATTATCATCATTAATATAGGTAGGTAAATAAAAATATGGACATTTACAGTCTACAGCGTTTAGCGGTTGAAGTTCTGGTTATTCTTCTGAAATATAAAAGGGAAACACATTAACAATGATAATATAGTTAATTGTTGCATTTTTTTTTAGTATGAATGCAGTGATTTCAATATTGTATACCTATTTCATCTGCAACCACTGCTTTTGCTGAAGGCCCAGGAGTAGGCGCTTTATTTAAAAAATGAAAGGAAAGATGATAGTGTTAGGGAAGCTCCATACGAATTTAATTTAATTAATAGGTACGGTAGTAGAGATTTCAAATGTATGCAGCAATGAAAATTACCTTGTTCTTTCGAAATGTGTTGGGTTGAGATGTGTCGTCCACTTCGTCCAAACCCTGGTTATCAACAGTGAAATATTTTCCCATATTGGCACAATTTCCTTCACAGTTTTGGAAAATCCGGAAGCAATATAGGCCAGCTTTCTTACATCCACAATGTCCTTTGCAGTCTATCTTGCATTTGCTTGAAATGAGCTGCAGCAGTTTGTTAAGTGCATGTCGCTCGAGGGTGGTGATGTGCTGAAGACCATAACTGTTCTTCAATCATCCACCCCAACTGTGCAAGATCTTTTACGAATCCCAGCCACACCTGAACTTGGAGGTAGACCTCAGTGAGTGCTGTCGTGCTGCAGCATCTGCTGAGACGAGAATGGCGATGTTGATGTCACCTTGAACACAGTTGTTATGTATAGCTCGCATAGTCTGTCGCAATTTGTTTGCTGGAGCTATAGAGAGCAAGGAGACGTTTTTCTCCTCCACTCACAACCGCTTCTAGATCAACCTGAGGGTGTATAAATATGTTGATAGAAGGTCCAAGGTCTGGGTTTCACCATTTTCACACACTTTATTTTGCCCCAGTTACATAGAGCTGACGTATCATAACCGCTCAAGGCGTGTAAAAAAAGAATACGGACAGCTGTGAATGAATCGATCATACTTAGCGGGTGGTAAAAGGTATTGCATGTACTTCCTTTTCCTGGCTTCAGGAAGTATACATTGGAAGGATTACAGAGCCAACAATCTATTATCTCCAATAAGCCCTGTACTGATGGATTTGAGTTCTGGAGTTTCTGGGAAAGGTGAATGCTGCTCAAACCAATACAACAATTTCTTTATATCGTGACTGTCTATTTTAATCCTTGAGTCCTTGTTGATGTTGGGTTGTGTTGTTCTGAGCTGCGGAACTCCACAGTAGCCTTCCATTTTTTCACGAGTGAAGACATTCCCTGCGTCCATCTATTAGCCGGATAGAGAACTGGAGATGATATTATGAATAGGGGATTTAATACCAAATTCAAAGGAGGACATTTCTCCTTGAAAACCACAAACCAACCTCTACAACAACTGTTCAGTTGTATATATATACAGTATATTTAATAGTTAGTACTTAATTAAATTGATATAAAATTCATATATCAAGTATTAACCCAGGAACGGCCAAAGCACACCATGCACCAGCTTTCACGGCGCAGAACGCAACAACTTGACACATTTGCATAAATTTGCATATACTTGCATAAACGATAATTTTAAACCACTTAAAATTATCCAATCGTAATAAAACTGGCACCATTGGAAAGGTAATGAATTAAACTTTAATTTTTGTATTTACAACTTTTTCGTAAAACGTATATTTACATACGTAATCATCGTTTTAAAATGTGCACATCGGCCTACAGCTCTTTCCACGCGGGAATCTGCGCACAATTCTACTGTTATTTCTCACTCTTGCAACGTTTCCCACCATCTACAATAATGTTTCTTTGGCATTTCTAACATACCGTTGGATTGGTTGTGATTTCATCTTTCTGTTGGTGTCTTCCAATCAGATTTCACAGTACATTTACTGCGTCAAACAAGATTTACTGTAAACCCTTGCTCATTGGACAGTCTCTCAACCGATAAACACGCCTTTTGTCAACGATTATTTAGTAGGCAACGCCCAATGATTTGACAGATTGCTTTATATCATTTTGTAGACGATATTCTGTATTTTGTAATGGTACAAAGTAAACCGGATAAAACCGGTTTTGTGATTGTCTAAACAGTAGTGTAAAGTTACGTTGTTGTGAGATCGACTCGGGCTTTTGTTCCCACGCTATTTCCTATTACGCAACCTACTGCACGTGTTGATTCGGGAGTTTTTATTCGACTGATGTCTTTTTGTTATTCAGATAAATGTAACTCAAACACTTTTGTGAACTAAGGAAAGACAAGTACACCGTTCTTTTCATTGATTTATCCTCTACACTTTCTTATAATAATATTTCATTTTTGGTCAAAGCATATATTAGTAAAGCACGTTAAAATCTAGGCCTAGGTAGGTACCAGTTGTGTACTTAAAACATAAAAACGGGTTTTTTCAAAATAAAACATTTGAAATTGATAAATGTTTTTATACAGTTCTATTTAGAACTAAATTACGAAACTTTTTTACGCTTACGAAAAAAATACAAAAAATGTTTACTAATTGTTATGTAGGCCTAAAGTTGAACTTTTTCCTTTCGTTACTGAACATTTTTTGTTTCTTGAGCTAATAACTTTTACAATTTCAAAATAAACTTATTTTTAGTGGCATATTTGAATTCTTTGAAGTTTCTTCTACAAAAAAGCTATTGAACACATTTGGATTGGGGTTCATTTACTATTTTTGGCGAATTTTTAAAAATATGCTTGCAAAACGCTAAAAACGGGCTGGCCAATTTTAGCTTTAACCGTGGCCGTTGTTGGGTTAATAAGTATAGTATATAAGTATAGTATTCATATATTAATAAGTAATTACTATTATTATTAATTATAAAGCCAAAATAAATAGTTTTTCGTAAGTAAATAGTGATAATATAGTTCTCTACTGAGTTTTGGGTGAAGGACTCTTAGCGGTTTCGCGTAATATTACACAAAATTTCAAGGCGCTCTAGCGGCTAGGCACCCCCGGAGACGATTTGACTGGACTATGGAGTAAAACAACTGGTATAACTTTTTGCCACAAACGCATGAACCATATAACTGGCACTTCAAACATTTTAATATGGTGCAATAGTACAAAAATACCCTAATACAAATAATTCCCAAAGATCATTTAGGCTATCAGAGAAGCCAAATGAATGAAATAGCCTAGGTTTTCAAAATTAATCAAATTCCTAAACAAACAAAATAAATTGTATCAAATATGTTAGAATAATAATTGATATGACTAAGTTCAAATAGAATGTAAGGGTTCACTGCATTTTCAACACAAAGGCTCATTTACACACTTCAATTTGGTTATATACATGTATTACAATTTCAGAACGCAAAACTTTTATACCCAAATTTCCACACAACACCAACAGAAACCATTATTTTCCTGTAATTAAAATACATGTTAGGGCTTAGGTTATCTTATGTTTTGTAGACATCGGTGGATCGGACCATCCATAAACTAAAGTCAACCATTTTGCTAGTTACCATGACAACGAAATAACTAATAGGCAAAGAACAACAAAGTTATAACTTTGAACTTTCTAATGTACATTGAGGCACTCGCTTGAATGCATAAAATAGGTCTGTGAAAAATAGTAAAAATAAATCACAAAAGGTATTAAGATAGAATTTAGGCTAGTTTAGGAAGTTATTGTTAAATTTAGAATAAATATATCCAGTTATATAATAGAAAATAATGATGTTAGTAATAAATGCAGACTTTATGTCGCGGATTCATATAAGTGCAACTCGACCTATTGGATTAGTTTAAGATAGTGCTAAGCAATTTTTTAAACAAAAATAAAATTATGAATTATATAGGCTAACGAATTTCCAAAATCTTTAATTTGATGTGAGAGCCCTATTTTACTATAATAACTAGTAACCGAAGAAAACCACAAAATTCAACTCAAAACCGGCAATAGTCCTACTTATAGATGGCCGAGTCGACGATCGCTAAAAGGAATCAAGAGCAATCAAAACAAATTTCGAATGTTTCTATGTGGAGTTTGGCTTGAGGAGAAAAATAAGACAGTTCAGGTTTGTGCATTGAGTGAAACAATAATATAAAAATGTGAGGTACCCAGTGATATTCAGGTAAAGAACAGCCATGAAAAGTATTACACAACTAATATCATTATTGAAAACTATTTTATTAATAACCTTTTAATTTATTTTGAGTTATAAACAATTTTACAAAACTACTGGACGCTACTTTTGTCCATTGAACCTACAGCACTGTTTGTTAAATGAATTTTTAAAGATAACCAAATTAATTATCTGATCTTGTTTATTAATTTTCGATGAAAATTTTGAATGTGTAATTCTAAAATAGTTGCTTATGCCAGCACGCTAGCCGAGACCTATCAAGCTAAATTAAAATAATTTATAAACAATGCACAGTAATTGAACCGATTGGAAAATATTTATGAATATATTTGTAATTGTATTAAATTGAGAGTTTTAATAAACTTATCCTATTGTTAAGTATTGTTGTTCCTTTTTATGTTAATTTAATCTTGTGCTCTTCCTATCCCTATCAAATAATATTATTGAAATTCATTCTTATCCATTTCTCATAAGACTATAATATTGTCTCAAAACTAGATTTAGGCCTATACAGGGGTTTACTGGTGCCGGAACGCCGTTCCATTACTGTTTTTTATTATGTTTTGTTTTAACTTTGCACTAGACCATCCACTCCCTCAAACACACTCAATCAACATTTGGCTCAAAATTTTACGTCCGCCAATTGTCAATCGAAAAACCTCAAGATAACCCCACACTACAGGGCGTTGCGACTATGCGAGCCTACTACATTAAAGTCTCCCACATTGTCCCTCAGCTCGGAATATGAATAGGAACTTGGGACTTCATTTTGCCAGCCTTGCGGAATGCCTTTGATGTACTGCGAACAACTACAAATAATAGACAGGTTCAAAGTGGCTGAAAAGTTTAAAAAACAGCAATGCTTAAACTTTTATATTATTAACTTTTTCAGCATGATCATTATTGTAATCAAAATACCAAGTACAAACATGACACAATTTGGACCACATTTAGTGATTAATACTTATCTAATAACCTACTTAATTTCGCGATTAATTAATTAAAAAGTAAATATCCCAAATGAGAGCACAACACGGAATACATATAAACAATGGCTGTACACTGACAAACGCCGTCAGAAATACAACTCGAAAGGCGCCCAGCAAGACGAAATTATTTAAACGTAGATATCTGAACACTGAACTAACGGCGATTTATCAGGTTGCCCGGTACAAGCTACCTCTCGTGAACTGTCAAAAACTAAAAAGTGGCTGATCGCTTTGACGTTGTGATGGTGTTTAGTTTTGTGACTTTTTATTGAGTGTCGTTAGAATAATTCACTAATAAGCGTCTGTGATGTGTAATCGTGATAAGCTTTCTTGTGTTCAAGGCATTTCTTGATATACATAAAATGTGTTTAGGTTTACAGTCTTTTACTGAGGATTTAAATTTCTGATAAAGGCTATTGACTAAATAAGAGACATTTTGCCAAGTTTTTGCTTAAAATAATATGTGTCTCTAAAATATATATATTGTCTATGAGCTATATATATACAAGTACAAAAATAGTTACATATACATAAAAGTAAGCAAATAAAATTAAGTTAGTTTTCTTATAAAAGTAAGCATATTATCTGCACCCTTAAACCCACAAAGTATACGTAAAATAGAGGTTTTAGAAACTGTAGCAGAAACTGTTATTTGAATAAGTTGATTCAGCCCAGAGGAGATGAAAAATCAACTGTAGCATAAACAAGTAGTTCTTTATACCCGTAAACAATTTGCAGAGTTGAACGTGTAATACATGGAACATGTAAAAATAAATTAAACTTAGAATAAGGCTCATTTAACATGCAGCATATCAAAACTTTGAACAGCCATAACTTTTTTCAGGATCATCCATTTTTCATTTTTATTATGTCGTGTTTGTCTCATCAAGACCTTTAAAATGATATGCATAACAACCCAAGCTTACATTTAAGATTTTTCACCGACTCCTGACGGGCCGTCCCCCAG
>JAGFPH010002772.1:138438-160345 GCA_018207615.1 Philaenus spumarius
GTCGCAATCAACACAGACACTTCATGGAATTTTAGTTATTTAAAACAATAACTGAAAGAAAATTTAGATTTATAGTTTTGTTATTCAGAAACAAGCGGTAAATCTTGCGAAATATTCTTTGCTTGGAATAAAATTGCATTGTTTTCTTTGCGTGTATGTTGGCTTTCCACAGAGCCTTTACTTTCTAATAACAAGAAAGACCCTCGCTTCTGACCAGTCTGACTATAAAAGTGTCTCTGCTTTTGTATAATGGGAGTTGGGCGAAAGTTATTGCTTTAGCTGAATGGGAGAGGGGAGGTTATGATGTAATACTTCAAGTGAAGCTCGGTGTGGAGATGTTAGGGGGATTCATGCAACCTGTGTTAAGTATTGTAAACGTTGTAAGTGCGGTAAAATCGAGAAACTCGTTTGACAGAAGTGTGCTATTTATAGTCGATAACACACTCGACTTTACAATGGTCTGGGGTCCTGTAAACCAGTTGTAACGTCGTAAAACTCTTGGGGAAGGTAATTTGAGATTTTCAGCTTGAATCAACAATTTTGTGTTTTTCTTGTTCTTGTTTTATTTGAGATGGAAAATAATAATAATAATTTCGAATCCAAGAAAAGAATTCGGAAGGAACCGGGGAAACGATGGAGCAAAGAAAATAAACATTTTCTCCTATCTTTAATTTCCGGGAATCCGATGAAGTTAGAGATAATTTTCTTTCTTTTTTTACTTTCTTGTTGACCCTCTATCTGGCAGTTGAATATTTCTATACTGGCAGGCACATGTTTACTACTAGAACACATTTTCATCTAAAACCCTATCTAAACCATTTTAATAAAGTACATTTACGTACATTTAGTACATTTAATTTTCGTGATCAGAAAACATTTCTGTGTATTTGATTTTGTTTGCACAAATATTTTAGCAAAAAGGAACCAAAAAGAGGCCTAATCTTGTTATAAATATAAAAAAATGTAATATATACATTATTTAGTAAGTAGGGAATAAAATCTCTTTTACAAACTAAAGAATATGGTTAAGAGGCATATTCTAAACTTTAGTGATTTAGCCTAGATCAAAAAAACACAAAATATGTTTTAAAAAAATGCAGAAAATGAGGTATAATTTTATCTAAAATATAATTCACAAATTATAAAGTGCGTACTGTATTACAGTTTCAGTCTAAAGAACTGTAAAAAGAGGGATGTAATCAAAAATAATGTAATAAACTATATACCAAATCAATCTTTAGAATGTTCCGAGTACAGTAATACATAAAAATATAACAAGTAATTCTTATTTTCTAAAAATAACCCCTATGAATGAACCCATTTCATATTAATTATTATGCCAGTAATAAATTACTCAGGTATAATATTCTTCAATTTATTATTTTTCGGGTAGTAGGGCCTACAGTAATTTCTGGAACCTCGGAGGGGACAAGGCTGCAGCGTATCCTGGACATATTTTTATTATCATTTTTTTTTGTTATTAGAAATCCTTCTTTAGAAAATAAATAAAAAATATATCGATTAATTATCAAAATGGTGTTTTTATTTACAATCAAATTGAACAATTAAATGAGGAGGACTTTCTCTTTCTACTTGTCTTTGGTGTGTCAATTAAAAGTTATTTATTTGATCAAGCACACAAACTCACAAAACCTGAACAAGGTCAACCTTACTTTAGCAAATAACACTTTAACATATTTGCACAAGGGGTCCTTCATTCAAAATTCAAATAGCAGTTTACCATTTTAACACATTAAGCATTTACAACAGGTTGCATGAATCCCCCTATTGTTTGTGACATATGTTTTGATATATGTTATTTTTTTTATTGTCCTTTGCAGATATTTTCTTTTTATATGTTTTGATTTTAATACACACTGTTCTTTTTATTACACACAGTTTATCTCCAACATTCAAATTTACACAAGTATATAACCTTATTGTTGCACATATTCTTTATATAAGTCCCAGTTTACATTGATTGGATTTTAATTATTTTAGTCTGCTTTTTTAATTATTACTTTATTATTATTTAAATCTGCTTTCTATTATTTTATTATTACTCATTATTATATATTTAAATTATTTCTTGCGTCTTATACGTTATGGGAATTATCATACAAATACTGCCTTCTAAATTTTGCGTCTCTTTAACTTTTATAGACCGATCATTCTCTGGGTTCTTTTTTATTATATACTGCATTATTATTTATATATCACAGGGTTGTATATGGCACAATGTACAGTAGGGTCCCGGTAATTGGAACTGAGGTCACCTCAAATTATAAATAAGGTAACATTGGTTAGTGTGTAAAGAGTAAATATTTAGGATAAACATTTAAATACTGTACATTAACAAACTGTAGCATTACTGTAATTAAAAAAAACACTAAAATTACAGTACATATTAAAAAATTAACTTATTGTATTAAAAACATATGACAATTTTAAAGTGTCAACATTACTGTGGGGGTGGGGGCATCTGTCTGATCAGAACTACGAAAATGTCTCGCCAGGCTATACGATTAAGTGGTATATCCCGCGCTATTGTCTCATCCTAACACTTTCCTAGTAAGGTCATGGGTTTAGTTACATACATCTTACAGTACATTTATTTGTTTATTGGTATCACATCTTAATAGGTGATTTTAACTAAAGTGTGATATATTTATAAAGCATTAAAATTTTTTAAATGTTTAATGAAATTAAAGTAAAATATTTTTTAGATTTATGACCTTACAACCGAGTGGTTAAAATATTTATTGAAGCTAAAACAGGAGTTTAAAATAGCGTAAAAGATAACAATTTGACCCGACGTAAATTGAGATGGACAAGTTGACACATTAGAAAAGGCCGTTAAAACCAAGTTCAACTGTATATCCTAATTCAAAGATCAAATCTACAGAACCAGTAAGTTTAAAGAAAATAATTTATATTAATAAAAAAACAGTCCAATAAAAATAATTAAGTTAAAAGGCATTACATATTTATATATATCATAAAGTTAAGCCACTTATATATTAAAAATATACATAAAAACTTTTTCAAATATAGATAACACTTCTAAGTATTATAAAAATATCATCAGTCTTATAATATTACGCTTTTACAATTATAAGATAAGGTGCTTTCTTATAAAAGGAGTAAATAATAGGCTCTAAAACTTATAATTGAGGATTGCTGAGAAAAAGTATGTTTCTTTAACTGATCTAATAACTCCTTTTGCCCAAAATTAGATAAACAAATTAATAATGTTTGTTCATAACACAACAAACACAGGGAATAATCGTCTATTGTAACATTGAACAAATTGATTACCTATCTAATAAAATATAAAATTCAACCAATAAGAATAAATCAAACTGTTCACACATAACAATAAGAAAGTTTTAGACCAATAATCAATCACATTTTAGGCCATGATAATAGTTACTTAGGGTAGATAGTAAAATTAATAAATATAGAGGAGCATGCAACGCAATAAAGACAATATTTAGGTGATATGTAATTATTTGTCCTTTAAAAATATCTTAAAGTGCCCAGTTTTCAACAAAGAAATATAGCATAATTTTGGGTAAATATTGAGTTCTCAACAGACTATGCTACCAAATCGATTTCAAAAATGTTTATGCTTTGAAATTATATTTTTTAGACAATTTAATTACTATAATAGGCTTACATACTTCCTTTTTTGAAAAACTTTTTTAGTCATTTTCCCGATATTATAGTTTATGTTCTGTCCCTAAGTTATTTTCTGTTCCCCTACGTAAGAGATTTGTTTGTTAGCACAAGCAGTACAAAAAGTAAATAGACACAGTAAAATATTATCGAACATACAATAGCGAATCCCAGTGAAAGAAATGAACGCCCGAACACAATTAGAGCAAATTTTATTAAATAATGCCATTAAAACGTAATTTAAGAACCACAGTGAATGACCCGGAAATAAATTGATGCCCGAATACAATGTGTACCGTTTAATGTAAAACTGGTGTTAAAATATTATCGAACATACAATAGCGAATGCCAGTAGTAAAAGAAATTAACGCCCAAACACAATTAGAGCAAATTTTATTAACTAACACCATTAAAACATCATAAGTACCACAGTGTATGTCCGCGAAAGAAATCAATTTTATGAATGGCTTGACAAAAGATTAAAGGTTAGGTGAAGGTTATGCTGAACACCCTGAAATAGAGGAAAGTTTGAAAGAATTATAAGTTATATATAAAATTAACCATACAATAGTTTGTCAAACATAAAACAATAATTTTTAAAAAAATATGTAAACAGTGTGATGAGTATAAGTGTACGGGTACATTAGAAATTAGAAACATATGATGGCAGCCATTGTGTCATATGACTCAATCTATTATGAACTTACACAAAAGTTTAATGACCTTGTATAAACTTCAAAGTTAAGAAATAGAATAATAAATAAACATTTTAATCAATATATATATATTTCTTGAAATAAATAACAGATCGATTATTAAAATTAAGATAATTACAGGAATTTAAAAAAAAGAACTTATGAGTTATTCGAATATCAACATTACCAAAATACCAACGGTCCAAGCTATATTCAAGTAAATTTTTTCTGATTATTCTATTTATGAAGGAAATTATATCCTAGGTGAAAAATAATAAATCTACCAAATTAAATAATGTTAGTAAAATGTTCCCAGGTGTAATATAAAAAAAAAAATAATTTATCATAGTATTAATACTGAGTATATGCTTTTATGTATGACTTTCCTAATTTCATCTTTAACACTTAAATTCAACACGTTTTAGGTAATCTTAGTACTTCACACGATCTGAGAATTTTAAAACTAAAGTTTATCACAAATAGAAAATTTAAGATTAACCTAGTAGGAAAGACAGAAAAATATAGCATACTCAGCATAATTATGAACTATGTAAATGCCAGCAAAAAAAAAAAAAAATTTAGTGAATTTTTCCCCGGCCAAAATTTCCCCAGCTCAATCCCAATTTCCACCGAACCTCGTTGTTCGAGCGTTCAGACATAGTTTGCAGGCCTGGCCTATCCCACCAAACACTTTTAAGTTCATTAGTTTCTTAACTTGTATAATAATAGCCATAAACTTCTACTCCATTCAAGTTGACAATATTAACTTACTCGCAGAGGATCAACTTTTGATGTATCCTTTCTGTCCTTCTCCATGATTATAGGAAGTTTGTTTTCATCTGCTGAAATAGAGAGATCATCCACTGACAATACACTAGAGTCCTCTGGTGGATCTGTCTTACATCTCCTGTAAAAAGTATTAAACAAAATATCATTTGTAACATCATGAAATTAGATTGTATATTCAATACATTCAGATTAATTAAAAAATAATAATGATGCAAAAGTTTAATTCATAGAGTTTTTAAGATATCTTACATTAAAAATTTTAAATGACCACCATTTTGAAAATATATGAAAAAGTTTTGGTTTTTTGAACATGGGTCAAAGATGTAATACCAAATATGTATCAAAAATTTGTGTTTGATATTTCCTACATCCAAAGATATTTTTAAAGTATTTTGTAAAAAAAAAAATGGTGGATAACTGGAAACAAAGCATTTCTAAATCTATGTTTATATGAACATGTCCTGAGAGTTCCTCCGTCTCTTCCTAAACCACCTGTATAAGTTTTGAGGCTGGGTGCACACCAATTAAGTATTTGATTTATCACTACATACTGGAAGTTACACAATGTGTTCAATCTAGGAAAACATAGAAGCCAAATTAGAATCATGAATTGTTTTATATAGTTTGGTGATCCAACATGCTGAAAAGACATCATAAAGGTAGGTAACGCTTCAACATTCATACGATAGAAATGTGGTGGAGCTGTTGGATCACCATATTCAACTACTACATTTGGCATATCTTCCTCCATGTGATGTATACAACATTCCGTTACAACAGTTATAATTTGTATGGCTTAAAACCAAGAAACTCTAGGATGCGCCACACAGAAGACCACAACACCTATAGTTTTAAACAAGCCTACAACTTTTTGGAATAAACTTACATTTTTTTAAATCTGTTTATCAGACTTCACTTGTAGTGTTTTGTGAACTATTGTGTTACTGGGGCATGAAAAACCATTTATTTGTAATTGTCATAAGTTACTCAAAGATAAATGCAGTTTCTATGAGGTGGATTACTTCCTATAATATGTAGTGTGTAAGGATGGCTGTAGTTACAACAGATCCCTTTTAGGTAAATTACAAAACGCATTTTTTGTTTTGATTGTACCATTTTTTGCAACTTACAAAACTATTACATGGAGTAGCAATGTTTATATTTTTACATCATTTTTTAACAACCTTTCTACATTACTGCACCATTTTCCCGTGTTTATTAATTTTAATATTAACTACATATAAGTTTTTAAACACAGTGTAGGTGTTCCTGGTAGGCTTCATTGTAGTTTAAACATAGATAAGTACCTTTTTTTTTCAAAATGTATTTTTATGCAAGTTATTTAAACTAACGTAGTCAGAAATTAAACTGATATATGTATTGGAGATTCCAAACAACTTTAGTGAGCTAAGTATTGTCTTAACTATCTATAACAAACATAAGTAGGCTTGAAGTATACAACCTTAGTCAAAAACACATTTTTCTTATTAGTACTTGAATTTACTATTGAACTGTTAAGATTAGAGGGTAGGTTTAAGAAATAAATATAGACAAATATAATTAAAATAAAGTTTAGAATAGTTTAGAATTTACCAGCCCAAGACGAAGACACAGAAAGTGGATCAACATTGTGTAATAATAATGCAAAATGTTGTAAAATAGCTGACTCGAACAAGGCACACTTAAAAAGACACACTTGGACAATCTACCAAACTATAAAAGGGAAAATACTGATCTAACATCTAGTGGTCCTAGAGTCATCGGAGAAGTGCAGCGAGCGACCCAGGAACCACAGCAGCATACAGTCTCCACGCATGACTGGAACAAAAGTAGCGGACATCGTACGACAAGGGCGATTGCATCAATTGGGGATGTTTTCCATTAGTGTTGCAGTACGGCGACGGACAGCGAGTTGCACGTACTCACGACCAACGAAGAGTCAGTCAATGACCACATTAACAAAATGCAGCATGTAATAAGAGATGATCACGCGGATTTGGTGACGACTACAATCACGATCAGGGTGCCCATACACAACAGGACGTCGATATGGGAGCTACACGAGTACATACCGATACCATTAAGCAGGAACAACCATACGTGTTTGCTGTCACCAGAGAGAACGATAATTACAACCGACGGGGCGTCTTTGAGGACCCTTAACAAAGCGCAGCTAGCTGATTGTCAACCACGGAGCACGGTGATGTGTTTCTTACCACGGCAGCGGATAACGGGGTCGATCTCTGAGGAATGAGCGCTGCGCACCAATCTCAAGGGAGGAGACCTGAACAAAATACCATGGAGTTGCATGTTCCACTGTACTCCGAACAAGAGCCAACCCATGATCACAGAGATCAAACCAGACCTGTATATCATAACCCATCCAACATCCCATACCCATTTATTGTGTAACCACGAGATCCACAGCTTAAACGCATCCCAAGGAATCCCAGGTACCGTAGAAGTGTCCATAGCCTGTCATTGTTCTCTGAGAGAGGGACAGAACATCCTGATCAGCGAGCAATTTCCATGCAACAGGAGGACAACCATGAAACCCGCGGTACACCATATCCTACCCATTTCCTGAACCACACTTACATCCCTGAAACTGAAACCCTTCACTTCCCAGAAACGACCCAAGTTTGTCCACATATCCCACATCCTTGACAATAATTGGAGCATATCCACCCCAGCATAATTTGTCCACCACAACCACATGGAGGCGGATGCCTTCGATCCTGTAACCTTTCCCAAATCATGGTCGGACGTGGGACACAACCTCATTAGAACATTTAGTATTAGGCGCTTGGACAGCTATGTTAACTTTAATCACCATTTACCTAGGAATAAGAATAAATATATTAAATAGGGTAGTAGCAATGAGGACAACCCCAGGGATTTTCCACAACTTTAGCAAATGTCGACGAGGACGACATTTTTCCGGAAGAGGTTTTGTTAAGATTAGAGAGTAGGTTTAAGAAATAAATATAGACAAATATAATTAAAATAAAGTTTAGAATTTACTAGCCCAAGACGAAGACACAGAAAGTGGATCAACATTGTGTAATAATGCAAAATGTTGTGAAATAGCTGGCTCGAACAAGGCACACTTACAAAGACACACTTGGACAATCTAACAAACTATAAAAGGGTCTTACTGACCTAGATCAAGGACCAGTATTTTTGTGTGACGACCGGAGACTCTGTGGGACAGAGTTAGTTTTTCTGTGAGGCGGAGAAAACGCTGCTGCTCGGGAAGCGACTGTTTTGGCTGGACGTTTTGAGAGAGGGTGCTGCAAGAATTCCAGTTGGAGAGCTTTGGTGAATAGGTAGGTGAACAGATTGTCAGATATCCATCTTAAAAGTGTTTATGTTTCTTTTTGTTTAAATTAAAGTAGAAGCTCATTCGAGTCAGCATTACACGAACATAGCTATTTCTTTGGGTGTTTCGTCTTGGGGTGCATTGCCAAATTGATTAGTTAGAATAATAAAGATAAGTTGATTAGTGTTAAAAGAATTAAAGTTACTCATTATAGTGTTTTGTTTATTGATTGTGCAAAGAGAGTTGAGCATAATATAAATTAGTTATTCATTGTAGTTTTGTTTGTAAAATTGTAAGGAGACCACTGAACCACTCGATAATAAACTATAATAATGGTAAACATACGGATTGGTTTATTTCTATGATTATAATCCTTGAACCTTAGTGATGCGTGATTTAGAACCCAGGAGAGATTGGGCAGCTATTTCCACCCCTAACAGAACTATAAATATTAAAACTGTTTCACAAGAAGACAAGGTCAGATGATATACTAATGATGGGAAAGTTAGTTTTCCGAAAGTACTAGGCAAATTTCATAGATGACTGATTTTTCTATCTGGACAAATAAGTTGGCCTACCAGTAAAGTAGTTGATCATCACTATCAACTTGAAACTTTAAACCAGCTGTTCCCAACCTGGGGTTCACAACAGACTGGTTGGGGGCATCGATGTATAAACACACTAGATCGCTTGCTGCGTGTATTGAATACGGTCCGGCCAGCCTAGCCACTTCCCCCACCACTGGTGGGACAGCAACAACACGTGAAGCATTCAAAGCTAATGCAACGTCCACAAATGTTTTAATTTATTTTGCTCAGCTTCAACAACGGCACCAAACATTATTTGTAAAATAATCATTTTTATTTCTAAACAATATTTAATTGTTATACAGTATGTAACACTTATATTTTTGTAGTAAACTAGTGGACCCAGCAATGCTTCGCTATAGCTTGATTTAAATTAAAGGTTATTAAAGTTATTCCATTGTATTACATCGACTTAAGTGATCGAATTATTGCAAATTTAATGTTTTTTATGCCACAAGAATATACTACACAAATTTAGATCTATAGTTTGTAAACCTTTATAGATAATACAGTAAACTTTTTGTTTGTTTTTACCTAATCTAAAAAAACTGATAGTTGTGATGAATTGTAAAAAAACCTGATTCTAAATTAGCCCAATTGGTTGGAAATAAACGTGTTTTGGTTCATTGTAGGCCTAACCTAAAATTATGTTCAGTTTTTGATGCAAATCAGTTGTTTTATATATATGTAACAACCAATGTTTGAATTGAATTAAAATATAGTACCGTAAGCATTTTTAGTTGATTTTTGTTTTTATTTACTTTAAGTTGGTCAATCTAACCTATAAAGCTGTTGGTTTTGAAAAAATAATAAACTGATTACAAATTTGCTAGTAAAGTTGCTATGGTAGCCTAATGAATGTAAACAAACATGTGTTACTAAGCATTTTATACGAACAGTTGATTTTGTGCGCTATGGTCTTGAGTCCATACAAAAGAGGCTGTTTAGTTTTTTCTAAATTTGAAACTTTTTCGGAAAACTTTTCAAATTTGTCTTTATATGAAAATCTAGTTCGGACTATTATGAACATTTTAAAACAAAAAAATAGCCAAATTGGTCCAGCTGTTCTCAAGTGATGCGCTTACAAAGGAACAGCAATTCATTTTTGTTATACAGATTAACAGTTTGTGTTTAAACTATTATTATTGTTGTTGGATAAGGATAAGGAAAAGTTTAGGGAAAAATAAACTGAACCAAAACCATAATGAAAAACATGATCTATATTAGCATTTTAAACTGCATTTTATTTTCATAAAAGTAGGGATACCTATACATTATACTTTAAACATTATTAAATAAAACAAGTTTAGTAAGTTTTTGACGCACTCCGAGCTTTGTAAATGTAGCTCGCAATGTTTTGAAATGTTACAAAATTCCGTTAATATGTATAATAATTTTATTTACTACAAGGGACTCGGCCCCTGATCGCTTCGCTCGCCAAACCCTGCGGTGACATATGGTGATGCCAATGCAAACTACAAAATCTCTAATTGTGTTCATAATTTTAAGATTTTTTCCATTTTTCATTTTTAACCCCTTAAAAAAAATAAAAATGGCGGCCGGACCGGTTCTCTCAGTGTAAGCTTTTTTCCAAAGCCAGTTTGTGGCTTAACTATAAGTCGAATTTAAAAACTAATATTTTGCGGGTAGCAAATTAGATTTTTAATAAAATTATATTCTTGATTTTTTCCGTATCTCAAACGGTATGCTCACAAAATGACCGTAAACTTCAAATTTGTAAAAAAAACGTCCAAGTTTTTGTATTTCAACCATTTATTCAACACGTTTATTCTAAACCAATTCAAAAGTGTTCCATAGTTTTTTTGTAGATAAAAGTTCAAAGAATTCCTATATTATGCCAGTTTTGCCCGTAAAAAAAAATTATTGAAGTAAAATTAACAAAGTTATTAGCTCAAGAAATAAGCATGTTTAGTAACGAAAGGAAAAAGTTCAACTTTAGGCCTACATAAAAAGTAGTAAACATTTTTTGTAATTTTTTTCATAAATGTAAAAAAGTTTCGTAATTTAGTACTAAAATAGAACTGCATAAAAATATTGATCAATTTCAAATTTCTTATTTTGAAAACACCAGTTTTTATGTTCCTACTACAAGACTGCTAACAAAACTAGGCCTGTTTTGAATAGTAATTTAGGAATACTATATCCTCTGCCCAAAAATGACATATTATTATAAAAAAGTGTAGAGGATAAATCAAAGAATTGAACTGTATACAACAACAACGTGTATCACTGTCCATCTATCACGCTGCCCACCGCGTGTCTAGCCCACCAGTGGAGGGGGAAGCTCCACGCCGGCCGGCTCATTTCTCGAACCTTTCAGACTACTCAGCGCGCAATCGAGTGTGTTTATACATCAATGGTTGGGGGTACTCCGAAAATAAACTGTAATGGCGGACGCTATGATCTATGTTAATATTTCTAATATGGCTTTTTGATTAATGGGGATGAGGAAAACGCAAATCCATTGAGTGTTGTATGTGGAGAGGTATAAAAGCAGCACGAAACCTTCCTTACTTTTGCGCCATCTAGAAACTAAACACGCTCAGTACAAGACTAAAGAAATTAGCTACTGTATTTTAAAAGACTTTCAAAAAATTATAGAAAAGGTGCAAATGTTTCACCTTATTTAGTATCAGCTAACAAAGATAAACATGCTTTGGAAGCATCTTACAGAATTGCTTAACAGGGCAAAAACCACACTATTGCTGAGGATTTGATAGTTCCTTGTATAAAAGATATTGTGCAGTGCATGTTTGATCAGGACTATGTTCGCAAAGTTAACACTATACTGTTGTCAAACAACATAGTTTCACGACGCATTCAAGATATATCAGATCACATCGAAGAAAGGGTGGTTCAAAAATTAAAAGATAGTCCATTTTTCTCTATTCAAGTTGACGAAAGCACAGACATTTATGTGAAAATTAATCCTATTCCTAAATTACTTTGTGAGGACATATTATGGGGTTGTGCACGCCACAGTGCTTAATTGCACACTGAGGTCAGGTCCTGTCTCGCCGAAAGGTCCTCACACGACCATTTTAGGTCAAACATGAACTACAAGTCTTTTTTTGAAGGATATTCTTTTTATCTGGTATCAAGGTTTCACGACAGTGACTGGCTTCAAAAGCTTGTTTTCTTGGCAGACATTTTTTCAGAGATAAATAAACTAAACCTAGGACTACAGAACATCTCAATAACAGTAATTCTCGTATCAAACAAAATTAAGTCCATGTTGGAAAAGCCCCTTTGAAAATAATTAGGCTGAAATTTTTGAAACATTCCACAGCTTCTTCAATGACAATAACCTACCCCTGTCTGCTGAAGTTAAACATACTGTTACGCTTGACAAACCTCAATAACTCTTTCAGGAAGTATTTCCCTAAACGTGGAGACGGAGAAAACTGGATTGCAGATCCTTTTAGTGAAGTCAACTTAGAGACCGCTACGCTTACCATTCAAAAAAAGGAGAAACTTATTGAACTTTCGACAGTTTCTTCCTCGAAGTTAGTTTTCAAGACTATAAGAGTATGAACCTCTGACTAGAGAAGCACTTCAAGTTTTAGTACCATTTGCTATAGAGAAAGCTTTCTCATCTTATGCTTTTATAAAAAATAAATATAGGAACAAGCTAAATGCAAGTCCAGACTTAAAGGTGTATTTGTCAACATTTTAAATAGATTTCAAAAAGCTAAGTGCAGCAAAATTGGCCCAAGGATCACATTAAGTTTTCAAGACTTGGGGAGAGGGGGGCAGAAATGGACAGGGGCAGAAGTGGACAGTTTAAATTTCTCAACTTCTAAAGGCATGTTCTAGTTTAAACTTATACCACAAGATTGTGTTGATGTATTGTCTTGGTCAGTGGAATTTGAAGGTCTGCTGTTAATTGACAAGAAGGCAAGAACTATATACTGTTTTCGTTGCCCAAAAGTAAATTTTTGACTTGTTTTCAATTAAATATATTTTTACAAGGTTTATTTTTATGAATGTTAAAACAGGTTATCCTGAAAAAGTGCTAAGTAAGCTACAATTCAGTATCTAAAACTATTCATTTAGCATATCCAAAAATGAGAAATGGAGGGAAACATCATAATAGTTGCTTT
Organism: Philaenus spumarius; assembly: GCA_018207615.1. Classification (NCBI taxonomy): domain Eukaryota; kingdom Metazoa; phylum Arthropoda; class Insecta; order Hemiptera; family Aphrophoridae; genus Philaenus; species Philaenus spumarius. Next base: position 151,634 of record JAGFPH010002772.1, read on the forward strand.
GGGGCACTTGTGGACATAAAAAAGGGGCAGATATGGACTAGTTTGTTTACCCGAGAGTGTTCTTTAAAGACAGTTTTCTATTAGGTGAACCACCGGGTAGTATAGGATTTGCTTCTCGATCTGGTTGGATGATACAGGAGGCTTTTTTTGAAGTAGTGAATCATATACAGAAGGACACTTCCTCTGCCAAGGAAAACCCTATTTTGACTTTACTAGATAATCATGAATCACACATAAGTCTAGACATTATTTTATTTTGTAAAGAAAATAGAATTGTGCTACTGACATTCCTATCTCATACCAGTCACCGCTTGCAACCACTGGATGTCGGTGTCTTTGGACCTTTCAAAACTTATTGTAAAGCTGCATTCAATATTTGGCTTACTCAGAATCTATGGAAGTCGATATCAATGTATCATATTGCCAGTTTATCAGCAAAAGCTTTTGACAAAATTTTCTCTAGGACAAATATACTGGCTTGATTTAATAAAACTGGTATGTTCCTTTTGATAAAAACATATTAAAAGAAGATGTTGCAGCATCATCGGTAACAGATAGGCCTGCAACTCAGCAAAAAAATTAACAAAATTGTGCAACTCAATCAGAAATCGCGGATCCAGGAACAACTAACAGTAAGGAATCCTTGCCAACGCAACACAGGAAATTTCTGGGCAGCCATCTTCTTTTCACGTCAGATCAGATGTGCCAACAAGCTGTGAAAAAACAACTAAGAACTTTGCCTAAAGCGGAACCAAGAAAAGATAACAAAAAAAAGAAGAAAAAAGGAAAACAGTGCATTCTAACAGATTCTCCTGAAACGGACATGATTGAAAAAGAAATTACAGTAATGAGAAAAAGGCAACAATGGAAGCAAAACTAGTAAAGAACTGTAAGAGAAAGTTAGTTGATGAAGTGAAGATTATAAAATTGAACAAATACAGGTCGAAGATGCAACAAATTCCAGAAATAGATTCAGAGGATTCTAATTTTGACATTAGTGAATTTGGGATCAAGCCCATTAATTTTGAGTGACGCGAGTGACCTAGAGAACAAGGGCGAAGAAATTAAATTTTATGGAAGTAACATTAATCTTAACAATTTTGTTTTGGTGAAACTTGCCAGCAAAAAATCGAACAAATATTTTGTTGCTCAGATTATAAGTGAAAAAATATGCTTCACAGAATGTAATGTGTTTTTATATAAAGAAGGAAGGGAAGTTTTTAACAAATCTTTTTATAGATTTGTTAAAACTGACATGCCAGACACTAGTGTTGTTGACATTACAGATTTAATGTTGCATCCAACTACAGTATTGCTGGAGGAACTGAAAGAGCAGTTAGGCCTACTATCTTTAATTTTAAGGTTGATTTTTCAAGTTACAACATGGGGCAAATATTAGGCCTAGTATATTATTATATTATATAGGCCTAACCCAGTTTGTTAAGAAAATTGTTTCTTTTGATCAAAAATGTTAAAAAAATTTTTAACTAGAATAAGTGTTGATATTTTACTTACCGTATATCAAAGTTTTTTTACCATTAGATTTCACATTAAGACTTACATGTATTATATAGACTTGATGTATTGTCTCATTACATACAAAAATTCACTTTTTTATATTTTAGAGTCTATATTTCCTCTTGTCCATATCTGCCCCAAGTATGCAGTGTTTAATAATGTTTTTAATTTTGAAGATTTAACCTAGAGAAATTGAGATATAGTTAAAAGAGTTGAATACAAAAATGATAAAAAATAAAACTTAAAAATTGTCCACTTCTGCCCCCCTCTCCACAAATTCCTATCTTTATTTTCAATGACTTATTTTCATTTGCTTTGAAACCACTTAAGAATTGTTTGTTATTAAATAAAATGCAACGAATGTAAAAATACTTTGTGTTAACGTTTATTATCTTCATTTAAATGTTTACTCTTTTGTCAAGTAGATAAAAAGAAAGTCTAAATTATATTTTGCATTATTTTAAAATTAAATTCATACTCACAGCAGACCAAACTCACTTAAAAATATAAATAAAAGCTAATACGGGTAAATATATATAATTATAGGTACACTTTTTAACAGAATAGTTTATGTCTTACATATATTTACTTATGTGTGTACCTTGTACATCATACACACTTATAGATGTATACATGCAATAGAGGTAGCTTGTATGTAGCCTACATAATGTCATGGCCGGGGTACAATTTTAACTAAGGGTACGGAAGCAAAAAAGTTTGGGAACCGCTGCTCTAAACGATCAGTGAAATTTAACTGTTTTTGACGTTAGCTATTTGATAAATATTAGGCTAATGAGATTTTTTAAATATTTAAAAGATTGATTATTGTCATATTATCTTTATGATTTTGTTTCATTGGAGATTTCTTAATTCAGTTCCAGTAGGCCTACATTTATGGTCCTATGATCATGATGTCACTCGCAGTGAAGTAGCATTTTTTATTTAGTGTCTGAAGTTAAATTAAGTGTATATTTCATTCCCAAGTGGACTTTTGATGCGTATAGTTGTCTGGTGTATTGCGGACGTCTGTCGCATTCTTTAAGAAAGGAAATAATTTAATTTCAATTTGAAGAGTCCAAGGAAAAAACGGGCCGCAAGCCCAGCCATTAAAGGTTAAAGAGAAAAAAAAAATAGTTTAGTTCTTCACAAACTGCTTTCAGAACAGTAAAACACAGTATAGAGTGAAGGTGGCACTAACCTTCCTTTTTAGTGTTGAATCACAGAAAATGCAATTAATTTAAATACCGTAGATCAAAATGGTTATATATACTGTATATACAAAGTTCGATATAATTGGGCCCAGGGCCGGCGAATAGAAGGGCTCAGCCACTCCTTTGAAGTTTAGCAAACGCCGCCGTTGCCGGTGAGGAGAGGGGACGTTGACCGTGTGATGTCATAGGGTTGTTAGCCGCGGTTATTCGCTGGTGCAGCCTAGGCTTTTCCAAATGTTGTTTGTTTGATTCAGTGTCACTGAGAAGTTCATTGTGTGTGTTTTGTATGCGCGTTGTCTATCTTTAGTGTTTAAGTATGTTATTGTATAATAATTCGTTATAGTAATAATGTCGCTCGGTTAAAACACAAATTAGCTTTCAAGCTTTAATTATATACGTAAACGATTTAGTATTTTAGAATCGCATTGAAACATGAGCTGTGCTATTTTTAATTGCGGAAATACCTACCGCAACACCAAGGGCTGTGAGGTAGGCGTTATTTACCACCGATTCCCAATTGATAGTGATATTTCAAAGCAATGGGTTATCAAGTGCTACAGGGAAGACAGTATTAACATAAAAAATGCACGTATTTGTAGTAAGCACTTCTTGCCTACTGATTATCAAGATAATATGAAAAAACGCCTTTTAGGACTTCCATTGAAAAGAGTAGCCTACTAAATAAATCTGCAATCCCTTCTCAAAATCTGCCCAATGATAGTAAACTCAGTCAAACCTCTGTCCTTTTGCAGACAGGAGCAGAATTAAAGCCGTTAGAGCTTCAATTATAGTAAAGTAAGGTTGGCAGAGTTAAGTCCTAAAAAAAAACTGGCTATTTGTACTGAGGATATTGACAATTCCAGAGAATGTGAAACTGAGAAAAATGAAGAACTAACAAGCTTAATCTGTTGTAAATATTGTGAACGTAAATCCCAGTTTATTGAATCGTTACAAAATGAAATAGTGGGCTTGAAATCGCAGCTAAAATGTCTAAAACGGAAAAATAAAATTTTTGTTGACGGAATGTTAAGAAAGTCTAATTGCTACAAACGGTTTAACGACACGATCAAACGTTTACGAAATGAAATATGCGTTTTAAAGGAGCATAAAAACCAAGCAGTTCTAACCTAGTGGGCCAAGCAAACTATGACTCCAACGCAGATAAAGGCTATAGAAACTAACACGCAAGTACGGTGGACAAGTGACGACAAATGTAGTGAGAGAAAACAGATGAAAAAATTTATCAAATGGGTAAGATCCAAGAAGTAAACAAAATGTAACAGATTTGTTGCGTTTTCGCTCATTTTACCTTTTCTAGGTTCATTAGTATTTAATTAAAGTATTATTTATTGATTGTTAAAAGTCTATAATATCAAAGAGGACGCCACTACGGGTAGATAGGTATAATGGGGGTCATTAAGTATTAAATACATGCTGCCAAGTAATGCAAAGCAGTGGTGGTTGTATGGCAGTGCGGCAAGAGTAACAACCCTGTGACGCCACAGCATAAAACCGGCTGGCAGCACGTTTCGAGACGGAGTGGCTGAGCCTTTATACTAGCAATTCTTGCCGGCCCTGATTGGGCCTACAGGCCATATTCAAATTAAAAGATAAAAATGTAATAAGTCATACTTGCTTGCCAAATCCAAAGAAGTATTAGCAAGTTTTATAAGGTTTTTTTTAGAATAGGTCCATTACCAAGAAAAGAAATGTAGCCTATACTTATTAGTATAACCACTAACATAAGGTAAAAGTAGGCCCAACTATAATAAATTAATAAAACTATGACTGCAACAAAAATAAGCTTAGTTCAAAATTAATGTCCTAGGACAGCGGTTCGAAATGGGTCACTAGAGGGTTCGCGAGAAAAAAATGTGTAATGGCGGTGATGTACATTGTATAGAGGTACACAGTATTAAATAGTTATAAAGAGCTTTTTCGACCTACACATTTATAAATAAACGGTATCAGTTAACTGACACAAACTTTCTCCCAACTTACTGTAGTCAAAATAATATTGTTTTTAATCATTTTATTTACTACTTTTTAGAACAAAACAAAAAAATAATATTCTACCTTACGTCAATCGTATAAAAAAGTTATTGTCCCAGGTGGGATTCGATCGCGCGACTTTTGAATTACTGGCCGTCCTCGCTACCGTTGTGCTACCCCGTGCGGCCGTCGCCGTGATGCTAAATTGACAACATAAACTTGTTTATTTTTTAACATTTCCCCATAATTATGAAACGCCGAAGTTTTGATAAAAGCGGGTGGTGTCATTTTGTTTGGCATCTTAAGCACTATAAATACTGAAAATTTGATCAAAATCGTTAGAGCCGTTTTTGAGAAATTTGCATTTTTGTCGTTTTTTATTGGTTTTTAGGGGTAAATTACCCTTAAAAATTAAAAATTCAAAAAAATGAAAAAAACGCCTGGAGATATTAGGGTTTAGTACCTACATACCAAATTTCATGAAAATCGGACCAATAGTGTCCCCTCTGGTCGTGTATACATACTGACACACTGACAGACAGACACCACGTTAAAAACACTTTTTTGGGTTCAGGGAGCACCAAAACAAAAAATTCCACTAAAAATATTTTTGGGTTCAGGGAGCACAAACACAGATAATTGCACTAAACAATTTTTTGGAGTTCTGGGAGCACCAAAACAGATAATTTAACTGAAAATTCAAATTCGAACATTTATACGAAAACAATACTTTCTCCATATACTACGTATAGGGTGGAGAAAGTAAAAATAAATACCGAACAAGTTGAGTGCTGCTCCAGACATAAGACTATACTAAGTTAAGCTTCTTTTGAAAATAACTTCAAAATCTTGTGTTTGAAAAAGTAAGGTCAGAACTCTCACTACAGTAATATACCGGTAAATTACAAGTAAAAGAAGTCATAGAAGTGTTAACAATTTAAAGTAATTTTTCTTTGTAATTATAGTAAAATGAATGGCAGAAGAACTGATTTTTCAATTAGGTTTTTATCAATAAAGTAGCCTACTTTCTATTACATTTTATAATTTAGTATTGAAGAGCAACATGTAGGCCTAATCGCAAAATATAGTGTACTCACATATAATTTTAAACTGTATTTAAATTACTAACTCTATTACTGTACTGATTCTAACTCATTACTGATGCTAGACTTGCACTAAATATTAATTATGGTTCGGGGGTACAATTCATAAGTTCGTAAGTGGTAAGCATGTTAACACATCCGTAATAGAGATGGTTAACACATCCGTAAGGTAGGCTACATGTCATTTTACTGCGTTGTGCAATGACTTGATGAAAATATTAATTACTGTGCGAACTTACTAGACGACCCAACGTCAACAGAAATGCAAGAATAAAAATACTAAGAAACTACAACTTGTCAGCAAAAATAGGCCTATGCAACTAAATAATGGAGATAATACAAAATGGAATAGAAAACTAGGCCTATAGATTAAGATTAAACAATATAGATTTTTCATTATTGTGATTAGAATTTGGCTAGTTTAAGGTTTCAGACATGTTACCGTATAGGCTCTAAAGCCTTTTAGAAAACAAATTTGAAAACATCAAATTATTTTTGCCATACTAGGCCCTAGGCCTACCTATTTCACATAGGCTACATTATAAGATAATTATAGAACATTTTTGAATAAGTTACCACTTGGATTATTTCTTAAAACAGCTGTGTTGCAACCTAAACAAAATTTAACTTAACTAATTTATAGTAGGCCTATATCCAATCACAGAATGCCTGTTTCCAGTTTGTAAATATATAGCTTATAAGTTGATAACACTACTAACATTCCTAAAAAAAGTCTTCAGTTGAAACTATTTATCAAATAGGGCCCAGGCCTAGGCTATTAGTAGCCAATTATTAAAGTTTGCCACTATCAAAGGGTTAGTGCAAAATATAAATGATAAATGGGGTGGGGGCTTACGATGATTAAAACATACTCATGCATATTATAAATGTATTATGTGATGTTTGAAATGTATAGGCCTACCTCACGGGACGAACATTGTTCAACAAACAAAATTGTCTTTGTTTTGTTCTGTGATGCGTCCACACTTTAGCAGAAGACCAAACATTGGCCAAAAAATAAATATAATCAATCTATTTTTTAAAGTTTGTGTAGCATATGTTTTAATCAGGCATAGGGAACGGCGCAAATTTAGTATTCAATCCTAGGCTAACCTAAGGCAACAGAAATGCAAGAATAAAAAAAAGCCGAAAGGTTCTATCCTATAGTATTTAGTCACAGTAGGCCTATGTTTACCTGTACTCAACATTTAACAGTAGAATATTAAACGTCGTCTGCAAAAATATCAGCCTAGGGTCATATTGTATAAATTTACACCTAGGAAACTAATAGGCCTATATCCCAAAATTTAATTCAGAAGAGGCTAATCTACTCTATCATCAATACAACTTTCCTACTTATTGACATTACAGTAGGCCTAACTTAAATTAATTCATGGGTTATTGAAACAGTAACAAATGTTAGATCTATAGGCCTTTCCATCTGCATGAAACCATTTTGTAGACTAGTTATTGAAATAATTTTTGTTTTATGCTACCCTGATTTTTGTTCCATGCTATTGTTGTGCTGTAGTGATGTAATTAGTGCATCATTTATGTTATTACTTGACAAGATCAATACACTTATCTGTAACATGTGTCTCTAGATTGATAAATAAATCAAATCAAAAATAATATCTAGGCATATTTACCTTTTGAAGAATTTTCTTTTTCCACCTGCAGAACAATCCCTATTACAATTTTCTTTGTTATTCATTTCAAATCAAATTAAAACTATAGAACTAATAAACCAAAGGTAGGGGAAATGTTCATTTCATGTTGCTGTCTACAACTAATATCTTGAATACAAAAATTATGTCCACACATGAAAATACACCAATATGTTCATTTCTTGTTACTGGCTGTAAACTAATATTTTAATACAATTCAAAAACTATGGCCTAACGTTAAAATACACGAATATCAAATCAACAACTTCCAGTTCAAATTAAAGGATTTATCACAAAGAATGGTCAGGCTTTTCCTTCCATTGCACATAAATAAGTTTGTAATAAAAAATGTATGTACAAGTTCTTTAGGAAGTCCAACACAAGACACTACAGTAGACACTAGACAGGTAGACCTGGTAGCTAGACACACACAGACAGACGTAAACACTTTTTCAGTTTGAGTTTGAGTAACGGAAAATATTTAAAAAAAGTTTACCAAAGAAGTTACTACAACCTTTGAGTACATACCTTACAGATATCCCACCTTATGGCCTATACAGTGAGAGGCTATGCCAGCGCTTTCTGGGTAAAAACAACCGTACCTCTTTATTTTATTGCTCTTATTTCACTATTTACGCCTAACTGGGCATATTAATAGTGGTCATTTTTATATATATTTGCCTATTTCCGAACTCGATGTTCCACTTATTTCTACTTCGGTTGAGTTGTCGTTTTCCAAAATCAATGTTTTACAGGATTCTCTTGTAATGACCCCTGTTGATGTTTCACAAAATGAGATTCATGTTATGATATATAGATGGCATGTCGTTGCTAAGCAACCAGTTATTTTAGTTTTGTTAATTTGAATTTGGAAAAGAATTAATTATAAAAGGTTAACATAGTCGTTTGATTGATTGTTAATTAAATAAAAAGATTAGTTGTTTTAAAAACGATTTATTAATTACTTTAATTAAAATTTTTCTTTCCTAAACTCAAAAGGTTATGGGCCCAGACACGATAAATATGTAAGTAGCCTATAGTAAATAAATTTATTTAAAAAAATTAACTGTGTGTGCTTAAGACCACACGTTGGAAGTGATAACTTCTATGACTACTGGGATTTTTAACTCGGTAAATGTGTACAATTATAAGGATTATAAAACTGTAGGCCTAATTGTTCAAATTGTTTATTTATATCCGTTATTATATATTTAAAGAAAG